>CM055209.1:10493876-10501376 GCA_029224185.1 Karalla daura | reverse complement strand
CATTTCAGTTCTTTGTTGTTGGGTTTTTTTTTAATCCTGAAGGCAAAATGGGTCCGCAAAACCAACATATTACGATTGTCCGGACGCGGACAGCACACAGACACCCATCCGCTCCGATGTGTGACAACCTCATACAGATTGCAGGGGCTGTGAATGGCAGCTAATTAACCCAAGCGCACATCAGAGAGACACAAATATTAAGACTAGGGAAGGTGAGTTACTGCAGATTGCGGGGATGCTGTCACAAAAAGAAGTAAAGGAAACTTGACGTTGACTCGTCTTGACAGTCATGTCGCCAAATGTCACTTTCTTGGAACTATTTATACTTATCTATCAGGAACGGTGGCCTACTTTTGTTGTGTTTGAGATGTAGCCCGAGATTGATGCCCGCAACAGCTGAAAACAAAGTGGAAATATCAGAAAATAAAGCTGATAAAGTTTTCCTCCCTCTGCTCCATTTCCCATATTTCATCCCTCGCTCTCTTTCTATCTCTCTTTGTCTGGACTCCTCTTGCTTTCATCTCTCACTCCGCTGTATTCCATCGTCGGCCCATGCCGTCGTCTCCAAGTCAATTCAGTGCCTTCTCCCATGAAAGACAGCTTTTCTTTAACTTCCTTTCACTCAGTTTTTCAATTTTCCTCCAGCCAAGCCCTCCCTTCCCTTCTCCATCTCTTCCATCACCCCTCCTCTCACATATTCTCTACTGTCAAGGACACGAGCCTCTGAAAGGGGTGTGTGTGTGGTGGGGGGGGGTCACATGAATACTATGAATCACCCCTCTCTTTCTGTCTTCTTTCTTTCTCTCTTCCCTGCTCTGTCCCTCCCTCCCCCTCTTTCACAAAGACATCTGAGCGCTGATTTCCCCCCCTGTGCCTGTCAGGGCCGGACAGCACCGGGCAGCAGCAGGTACACTCGCAAAATATAAACGTATGAATAAGAAATAAACGCCGACAACCACGCACGCACAGGCAAACACTGCGGTTGACAATCTGTTTGACCATCTGTCTGCCTCATGCAGCGACACGGCTGCTGTCTACACTTGAGGACACTGCGCACATCTATGCCCGTCTCTGCAGGTTGCGAAAACATACCTAAAATGGAAAACTCAGCCAGTTTGGAGTTTCTCACATAATTTAGAAAATATTACACTGATTACCAATTTGGGCTATTAGCGTGATGATAGTCTAATTTCCAACACTTGAATGTGATAATATCAATTAGAAAATGAGTATCTGGGGTTTCAAGGTAGAGTACTTTGGCTTATCGCCATGACAACAGCTAAAGTAAAGAGAGAGCACAGCGAGCGCCTGTGAGGTGTCGACGAGAATGTGGCACGAAAGAAAGATATCTCATCCCAAGGCTGCGATGCAGCACAGACCCTCACACACAGGTGGACCACGGCGAGGTTAAAGCCCCCGCGGAGAAGCAGCGAGACACTGACCTGGCGAAGTCGAGGTCGGCCTCCCTGGACATGGTGATGTTGGTGAGGTTCTGCTGCAGGACAAAGATGTTTCTGCACATCTTTTTGATGCCCGACTCGCTGATCCTCTTGAAGTACTGCGCCCCGTTGATGAGGATGCAGGAGATCAGATGACCAAGGCCTGGTGAGAAGCAACAGAGTGGCTTTTAAAAAGGCTGTGGGAGGGAAAAAACACTTTCACCGTGTCTGAGGACAGTCCATCCTGGGCCATTTATGTCTCGCTTCCTCATTCATGTGTATATTTCAGATACTAAAATGTAAGTTAAAGCAGACAAATCTACAGAATGTGACATAAAATATACGGTCCCCTGGCCCAAATAAACCTGTCTCTGTTTCGCTAAACAAGTGAATGATGGCACAAAACTGTGAGGCAAACTCCTGGCTCTTCCTCCTCTGACTCCAGCTCAAACATATGAGCCTGGATGTGGACGGGCTCCATAGTTCACTGCAGTTCAGAGTTTGGGAAAAGGTTGCTACACTCCGTTATTTAGCAAAGAACAGTATCATTCATGTGAGTGGTAGGTAAGACAGCAATTCAGAGGAAAGGCTATATGTGGACTGTAATATCCCCGCACCAAAAATAGTATTTAAATAGAGCTTGTAAAATAGCATTTGAAACATTTCTGATGACACCGGCGCTCCATACAGTAGATCCTATTTCAACAGCAGAGAGCAAGAGAAAATAGTCCATTCAGCCATTCTGGGTCTCCTTTATATCAGCAAGAGGGGAAAGAGGGACAGAAGGAGAAGGCAAGCCGACCTTCGAAGATGTACTGAAACTTGTGCTGCTGCAGGGCAGCTCCCATGGCCTCCTCTATGGCCGAGATGTCCTTGTTCAGTTTGACCACCAGCGGGTCGTAGTCCATGCTCTCCACGTTGGCCACGATGGCGTAGTTGCCCTGTTTGGTCAGCGGGATCAGGTAGTGGAAGCAATGCACCCTGTGAGGAGAGGGGAACAAAAAAAAGGGAAAGGAAAAATCTCACTTGTAGTTCGGAGCTGCTAGAGTTGAAAAAGAAAAGGGAAAACGTAAACAAGTATGAAGCGCAGTGTTTTCTGTCCTTGGTGTGAAACAGAGTTAGAAGGTAGACTGAAGTGGGAACTGAGTGTTCTCGCCTGTCAAGCCTCGCTAATATGTATACCTGCTCTTAACACGTCAAATAAAAACAGAAATCACCATGTTTAAAACACTCATAATATAACCACTCATTCAGCCACCACTTCATGAGCATTATTCTGCCAGGAACTCTGATTAGCTCAAGCAACCTGTGGAGCTCAGGGCTGCCATGGTAGGGGGATGAAAAGTCTTAGCTCCCATGAAATCAAAAGGGATATTTAAAGATGCGATACAGAGGCAATATTCATCATCTACGTACAGGACAGCAGTGACAGTCTGTGGGTGTCCCTGGTGGTATTTTAGAGTTTCTCATTTCCTGGGAAAACAATTAAAAAAGCAGCTGATGACTCATCCTGCACTCTGAGGCATCTGCCGATATTGCGTCTACTGAAATACATTTCTCCATTTCTACGGGCAAGGCCTCGCTAGTTAGTGTCTAAAATTACAACTTGAACATCAATGCAGCTCAATAACTTTATTCCCTCTGATGTCCCTCAGCTGCTCTGCCACAACCCTGTCCCTCAGTGAAATCTGTTGTGCAGATGTGGCTCTAAATTGCTGCTATACAGTCAATGCTGCTGAGTTGGCTGATTAGCCTTGTAACTACTAGCTAACATTTGGTTTGCTAACATCTGGTCAGCTAGCAGAGCTGGCTAGCTGTGTAGCTAACCAGCTAACATCTGCTTAGCTGTTTAGCTAACCCAGCTGGTTGGTTGTGTACATAACCCACTAGCATCTGGTTAGCTGTTCAGCTAACAAAGTTTGTCATCTGTGTGGCTACTAGCCTTATTTGCTAACGTCTGGTGCCAAAGCATTATCTTCATAGAAATCCCTCCCTAGCTGCTTGTTCACTGGGCACATGTAAACATGCCAGAGCAAATAGATCTTGATAGTTATGTCCCCAGACAAATAAGATTTCTTTGAAAATGTTTCACACTTTATTCTCCAGGCCCAATTTGAGAATGTGTACCAGAAGAACTCATCTTTTATATGACCAAACCTTGAATATCAGATTTGGAAAAGGTTCATTCTTTTAGAGAAAATTGAATGAAAGTTTAGAAACACATTCATTCTGGCCAATAAGAAGCTCTAAAGGAATAATGTGATAATGGATTAAGAACTTTGCTTTCTATTCACTTTTATTAACCAATTTCTCCTTGGTAGAATTTTATATATTCTTTTGTAAACCATCTTTTGTCCATAACCAGCTGCCTTGAACAAGGGTGATTTTCCCTTTGTAAGAACCTCAGAGAAAAAGTTTTAGTCCTTTTACTTTTGGATGACTTTGATGTTAGGTAGGGAATCCTTCAAATGAAAAACACTATCATCTTTAAAAGCAAAACAATCCTGTCTGTAGTTTTTCAACCCTGACATTTCGCAGCCATGACATTATTTTAATCTCATCTAATTATTAGTTTTGCGGAAATAGTGAGGAGAGGAGGTGATTTTAAACATATCCTTTTCCAAAATACAACTTCTCTCTGTACATTTTAACATCTAGATCTAGGTCCGAGGTCATTCTGGTCCAACGAAGGCTCATTTCTGTCTAGACTTAAGGAGTCAATACTCTCATAATGCCATAATCACAGTGCCCTGAGCAGAAGGGTATAAAATGATACGGGTGGATGTCTCTTTCCCCTTAGGCCAAGCCAAATACTACAGCACATTTTCAATGTCTCCATCTCACTTCTTTATCTCTCTATTCAATCATTTCTTGCACTTAGCAACTGTATCTTCCTTCTTTAACCCGCGCCATCACTTTAACCTCCGCACTCATCCCTCTCCCCTGCCCTCCCCCTTCCTCTCTCTTCCTCATGGCTTCATTTAGCTGGTACCACTATCAGGGGAAATTCACTAGATGGAGAGAGTCAATGGAGTGTAGCATATAGCTAGACACCAGCCTCAGGGAGGGTTTTCTGCCAAAATCATAAACAATATTGCATAAGCTACACAACAGTCTGCAGGGAAATGGTGGTACATGTAGGGGTGGAGGGAGGGGCGCGTGATGATGGAGGGCTATTAGTAGCTGTGGGGGGAGAAAGTATATGGTGTGGTAAATTAACTTGGATATTGACATTCAAAACACACGCTTAGGAAGTGGTACACATTCCTGAACTCGTGCGAATGACACTTTTTGTATCGTGTAATTTCCACGAAAACTAAATTACATGTCCTCCAGGCTCGTGTCATACGAACGTGATAACTGGATTTTAAATGATTTAACATCATACTTTAATAATCTCATCTCAAGATACCGCCGGTGCCCAGGTTTACACAGAAATTTATGTCTGCAGTTAAGTTTCAGATCACACAGTGTGTGTGCTGACCTTAAAGTCTCGCTCCAGGCACTGACTTAACCCCTTAACACCTCTGCTCAGCCAAATTACATGTTTAGAGGGTTTTATTACCTGTATTCAGGCCTTACAATGACTGCACCAAATCTGCACCTACGCCTTGATTCAGTATACAGTGATTTAATTTACATCTTCTGCACCTTTTAAGTGGTTGATCAACATGTTTCTTGTTTGCCTGGAATGAATAAGTAGCACAGTTCTAGGATTTGAGGCTCGCTGTTTCTCCTTTTGCAAGTACACGACTAAAAAAAGATCAAAATCATAACTGTAGAGAAACTTAACTAACAAGATCCTCAGGTTTGGCTTTGAATACTTATTTTATGCATTTGTCTTGTAGCAGACGAGGAGCATCTTGTTAACAATGAATGTGATTCTTATTTCAGGCAGGTACAGCCAAACTGTGTGACAGTAAGAAGAAAAAAATATATATATGTACACTGACTTTAAAAACTGTTGAGGTAAACAAATCATCACTCTGAAATAACAAGCAGCCCAATGTCAAACCACAAACCAGCAAAACACGCAGGTCAGCTCGCCCCCAGCCTGCACTGAGCACTTTGTTTAATGAGTGTTGCTTGATGGCTTGACTTAAAAATGGATTTGGCTGATGCAAACAAACGCATTAAGTCAGTGTTTAGTGTGTGTTTGAGGAGTAAGGTTCAAAGCTAAGAGTTCCAACAGTTCCTCCAGACAATGTTATGTCTACATCGATGTCTATCTCAAAAATCAGGATGGGGAAAGGGAGTCCCTTTGCTACAATTTCTGTGAGGCGTAACTGAGATCGCCTCCTCTGCATACCTGACTTCTAGGTGCAACACCAGGAGGCAGCGGTCGGCGATGTCCTGGAATCCCCTGGCCAGGTTGGTCAGCGTCTGCAGGATCTGCTCTCTGCTCCGTTCGCTCTCTCCGACCACCTGGCTGTCCGCTGAGCACGGAGACACACCTACGCAGACAGGGTAGATGGGTCGACGCCTCATTAGTAACACATTTCTACCAAATAGCTGCAGTAGCCGCACTCAGGGAAGCACCGAACCAGGTGGATGTTGCGGCGAAGCTTTCAAGCGAAGCGGTTAAAGCTCCACCATGACCCACAACAAACGTGTGCCACTGTGACCTGTACTCCAAAGTCCCATACATGTTCATTGTGACACGAACGGGAGGCGAAAATGACTCTGGCTCACAGAGCGCACACACACAAAAGAAAAACCATTAGTTCGTCGTCGCACTCGTCCCGAGTCCTTCAGCATGTTCTTGTACTTTCTTTTTCGCCACTTGTGCTGAGACAGCAGGAGCATGTGTCAGTGCGCTGCATTGTAAACACACAAAGGACCAGAGTGTGTGTGTGTGTGTGTGTGTGTGTGTGTGTGTGTGTGTGTGAAGAGAGAGGGTGAGCGAGCCAGAGAGCATGAGAGCATGATGAGTGTATATAAATTCAGGCTGGTGTAGATCAATGGCCATAAATTAGCGAGGGGAGGAAAGGGAGAGAAATTGGCCCCGTCACTCATATGTAAGTCTATTTGGTCAATGAGGCGAGTGTTTGTGTGCGTGCGTGTGCGTGTGTTTGCGTGTGAGTGTGTGTGTGTGTGTGTGTGTACGGGCAGGAGCGAAAGAGTGACTGTTGAGCAGGAGAATGCAGGGGTCCAGGATCGATGTGCCGCAGTCAAAGCCAGCGCCCCAGTTACTCTTCCTGCCCTTCCGAAGGTCACACATGCGTGCACTCAGGCACGCACACACACACACACACACACACACACACACACACACACACACACACACACACACACACACACACACACACACTCACAGCTAGAGAACAGAGTGGCAGCAAATCCAAACTAAGGCCACGATCACCTGTTCATTTGTTTTCCGTCTCTGCGATGAATACTCTTATTGATATCTCCAAAAGCAGACAGAAGTGGAGAAACCGGCATTTCACTCTGAGGATTTAAAGGGCCCATTAATTCTACAAACACATTCCACATGTGTGTTTGCCCAAACCTGAACACATTTCAGGTTGTATTAATCATTTCTTGGTCACATTTTCGCTTTGAAGTGTGGCTAAAACCCAGAGGTCGGCTGGATTAGTGCATGTGCAGTCCCAGGGAGGGGATAAATTACTTTCCTAATCAGAACTCGCCTTGTAAAGGCAATGTGTTTTGCAGCTAACCCCGAGGTGCTGAATCTGTCACAGTCTTCAGGATGAAACTGCGCGAGAACAGAAATCCTCGAAAACAGGTCCGAGGCAGAGCTACGCTCTGAAAAAAAAACAAGCTGAAAAAAAATCTTTTTGATCCGAGCACCGGAAAAACCAATGCTAGCTCTGTAAAACAGCAAAATCAAAGGGGTCAATTTAACAGGTAGGTGCACAACAAGATTTCATTTCCATATCTACCCAACTCTTAAAGCTGAGCCAGTACTTCTTGTCAGGTGTTATCACACACCTTATTCAAAACATCTAATAATTACATTGAAACTAAATGGAAAAAGACGATTACGCACTTCTTTGAGGTGAAATGAGATGCAGATGAAGCTTCCTCCAAACAGCTGCAT
>CM055209.1:10441376-10488876 GCA_029224185.1 Karalla daura | reverse complement strand
GTCCAGTTGCTATGACTCCTTGAAACTGGGTTGGATGATGAGGATGACAAAGTGACATCCGTGAGGGCTGCCACGACCAGCGTAAAGACGAGCCCGGGTCCACTCCCGGAATCATCAAAGGGAGTCACAGCTCCTCGACTTCCACCGCGTGACGTTAATAAGAGGATGCGAACTCGAGGAGGAACAGTGCACGCTGGGGTCTTAAACTGGAGATTAAACGCGTTCGCAAAGTCATAACGGGGACAAGGACATCTCCGTAATTGTCGGTGATTAACAAGGCCTGCTCGGCGGCTACGCGCTGGATGGGAGACACAGACGCCTTCGTTTTGATCAGTGATCACCGATACAGAAGTGATGAGGGAGCGGGCCTGATCAGGGGGAGCATTTACACGCACACACACGCAGAGGCAGAGCCGGGGGTAACGAGCGCGCGTGCACAGCGCTCTCTGACAACTCCGGTGGAGACGGTAACGCACGATAATACACTCAAACGGGAACTTAACGAGCCACAGGTAAAGAAGCGTGGCAGAGGATGGGGAAGCTTCAAACGCCCCTCCCCCTCCCCGACTGCGGCTCCCCATAAAGCACCCGGACAATGTTTTTAACCCGGAGCGTATTCTGATCGATAGCGGCTTGGCGACCTGCGAGACGGAGAAATCGCCTCTGTGATGTGCCAGGAGGGGATGCAGAGGCCGGCGGAGGACGTGTGGAGGCCGGGCCTCGGGAGCTTCCGGGGGGTTTGGCCTCCCACTAACAGAAAGTGTACTCCTGCAATTCACCGGATGTCACGTCAACTTGTGTGTTTTTTGTGCGATTCCTGGCAACCCCGAGAGTCTCCCCGTCTGCGTGGAGGAGGGACGACGACGGGGAGGACGATCCATTTTTCATTTTGGTGGTGAGGCGACGAGGCGCCGAGCGGAGCCCATGCGTCGCTGAGTCCTTTGCAGTCAATGCAACAAGCAGCAGCAGATGTCTGCTGTCGGGCTGCGGGTGCGGGAACCTGCCGCACGTGTCAATATTCTTCGCCAAAAAAACACTTCGGGCGATCGGATTCGATCGGGGGGGAGGGGCTTTTTCGTTTCTCATCTGTGAATCAGAGACGGGAGCCTGATTACGCAATGAAGGCTGCCACCTCGAATGCTTCCGGAGCTCCGGGTCTCCGAAATCTGCCACTTCTCCCAACTGTTTCAGTAAACTCTCGTTTCCAGGGGAGTCCGCTTTGTATAATTCGTCGTTGTCCTGTCACAATTAACAATTGTTAACAATTGTTACTCCCACGTTGCCCGATCCGCTTTGGAGTGCATGTGAACCGCCGGGGTTTTGTCTTTTTCTGCCAGGGAATCTGCTCCGATCGAGACACGATTCATAAACCGGACGGCAGATCCTCGGATAAATGTTTCAGACGTGGCCCTCTCCTCTGCCTCTCCCAACCACGCCTCGTGGAACTGCGAGCACGTCCGCAAAAGCTCGGATTATCAGCGTCACTGCGTCGATGGAGATTTTCATCCGTCCGGGTCATCGCGATCCAAAGAGTCATGAGGCAACCGGCATCCAAATCCTGGGCTTCCCCACCAGCCAGTCAAACCTGAAGCTGCCTCTTAGATGAAGGGGAAACGCCTTCGAGAATCCACAATCAGCCTAGTGGCACGTGGAACTCTCTACACGCTCACCTCGATCTGAAAGGCGAATGGCATAAGGGGTGTATGCGTAGGCGCAGGGATAGACAGGCAGACAGACGGGCCTGTCTGACGCTTCCACCGTCTCTACTCACTGGAGCCGTGGGGCAGGCTGGCGAAGAAGGTCTTGAGGCGGGCCGAGAGCCACTCCATGCTCTCGTGGAGGTTGGCCAGCGCCTTCAGGTCGCTGACGTCGCGCAGGATCTCGTTCTGCGGGATCAGCTTGTCCCCGAGGTTGCCCGTCAGCACCTCCGACTCCTTGGCGAACGCCGCCCTGGATGACGAGAGAGAGGCGGGACACAGGCGGGGGAAAATGTAATCCGGACATCGGCCTGGAAGTCGCCGTTTATGAGAAACGACCGCCATCGAAAAAGTGCCGGGACAAATGTATGTGTGACGACTCGGAGGCATGACTACGACAAACACTGTAATCAGCCTACAGTTTTAAGTTAGCCCAAGGAAATGACCAGTTATTGGTTTGCTGCTTGGACTGGAGACGTCTGCTCTGCAGAGGCAGCGAGTGGCTTGCGTGATTGCCATAATAGAGGACAATTTCCCAGGAGTTAAAACGCAAGGGATTGCCGCACAGAAAGGACGCCTGTTCATACAGTTTGTGCTTCTGTCGGGTGTTCGATATTCATGACAATCCCGCGTCAACGGCCGGAAACGGGAGGCCTTGGGTGCAACATCGAGGCGCAGATGTCCAAACTAGATGGCTCCGCAAAGACCTGGATCGATGGGATACGGGGCGCGTAACTTGATAGAGAGGGGAGACAGATGGAGGGCTGTGAACGAGGCACCGACACACTCAAAAGTTAAGGATGAGGGGAGGGTTTTCGTGGTCCCGGCGACGGAGGAGGGAGCTGAGAGCGAGAGTGAGTTAACAGTCGGGAGAGGGACGAACGACAACAACGACACGTGATGGGGGGGGGGGGGCGCTTAGCACCGGAGGACAGAAGGCCTCGAGATCAAAACCTCCACTTGCGGTTTCGGGAGGGATAAGTGACTGGCAACGGGGGACGAGGAGAGCGTGCGGAGTGGCCGGGAGGACCGCCCATTTCACAGGCTCTCTGCCGGGTGGTGGAAAAGAACAAAAAGGAGAGCGGAGAAGGTGACCGCGTCTGCTCGCCCGCCAGTGCCGCTCGCTAACGAGGCCTCGTGAAAGCGCCGGGGGTTGCCAGTCGCGCCGAGACTAATCCCCTCTCCACGGCGCCCAAGAAGACGTCCACGGCTCCCGAATCAAACGACCTTATGGTCTCGCCCCCGCTATCTCGGAGCTTTTGCTGCCAGCGTGTGTGTGTGCGTGTGCGTGCGTGTGTGTGAGAGAGAGAGAGCACACAACAGATTGACTGTCTTTGGCCACATAGCCAATTTGTTTATTTACTTTACTATTCCACTCCGATGAGCTCCGCTGTTCCCCGAAGAGTGCGCACGTTCAGAGGCAATTTCGATAAGGCCGACCCCCCCCCCACCCCCCCCCCACCCCCACACCCTCCTTCCTCCTTCCCTCCCTCGTCGCTTATGTTTTCCTGTCCCCCCCCCCCCCCCCCCCCCCCCCCGTTTCCCCGCCGCTTTTCCACGGAGCGCGTTTAAAAGAGCAATCACGACTTGTTTCTCGTCGGACGGGACGCGAATAAAGGGGGAAAGACGAGAGAGAGAGCGGGATTAACCGCCTGATTGCTCGAGCGGGGGGTGTGTGTGTGTGTGTGTGTGTGTGTGTGTGTGTGTGTGTGTGTGTGTGTGTGTGTGTGTGCGCGCGCGCGTCGTCTCCACCAGTGATTTTACAGTATCTGTGATGAATGCCTCTTCGGTTCTGATGACTGTTTATTAACACATTGTTTGTATTGTGTCGTCTCTCTTTTTATCGATTGGGCGCCTTTAAGACGGCCGGGTTTAAGAGGCGAGATGAGGCGATATAAAGAGAAGTATAGGGGGGGGACGTATTTACCGGGTGAAGTCCTCTTCATCTTCCCTCTTCTGCCGGGTCTGCCTGGGCTGGGCCATGTTGGCCCAGTTGGGCAGTGACTGGAGCAGACGACTGATGTCCTCATCTTTGGACCAGGAGGCGCTGATGGTGAGCTTCTCCTCGCACTGGACGATGCCCCTGAGGACACAAAGACGCACTTAGAGTAATGTCTGTACGGTACATGTGTGTCTGCTACCGCTCGGACACCTGCACGGACTGGAAACGGAGCGACGAAGAGGATCCGGCCGCTTGTTCATGTCATTCATGAGGCATACTAGCACCACCGATGCGCTAATTAAACGTAGCCGAGGAGGGTTGTTTTTTTATCTCGTCTTTTTCCTCCAGCTCGGGCGTCTGGTGACGACGTGGTGGGAAAAGGCCGAGTCTGACCCCGAGATGAGAAGCCACGGAATCGGCTAAGTTAATTGGATTAACCCCTCGCAGGCCGAGGACACGCGCGGCACATTTCAAAGCGATCCAGGGGACGTTTCACCTGAAAGCGTACCGGGAGCGGCCAAATACGAATGAAGCACCGGGGTCGGGTTGGGCTTAGCGCAGGGTCAAGGAGCACGTGCGCTGGCATGAAAAACCGACATTCACAGCCGCTCCGATTCGGCCCGGGGAGAAACGGGGGCAGGCTGCCGGCATGTGTTTACTTTGCGCGCGCGTGTCCGGGTTGAAAAAGAAGAAAAAAAAAAACAGCTCGGTTCGGCAATTAATGGCGCGCTAATGACCTGCAAAGGAGAGGCGGGCGCTGCGGGGTCAAGCCAGCAACACGCACAGGTCCGGCTGTCGATGCACAGGGGAGGACACACACACACACACACGCACACACACGCACGCACACACACACACACGCGCGGATGCACAGGTTGGCAGCCGCGCTCGGGTCCCGTCTTCATCACGAGGAGGCCCCGGTGAGACTTGAGGCTGACCTGTGACAGAGTCCAGATTGACTCCCAGCAGTCTGCCACTGCTTTTCCTGCATCCCCTGACCCGTTCATCACCCCCCCTCCAACCCCCAACCCCCCCCTCACACACACACACCTCTTTATCCCTCCCTGTTCTCCGGGTCCCCCGTTTACCTAGCCAGGTGTTACACAGCCCCGGGGGAGCTCAGATGGATGGCCTTCCGCAGCACCAATATGTGTGTGTGTGTGTATTTGTGTGTGGCTGCCTAAGAGTGCTCGTGTGTGTGTGTATAATATTCCTATGTATATTCCTATGTTTATTTCACTTGTGAGGAACATTTTCATATTTATAGGGCATAATACGCAATTTTGGGCACATTCAAGTGCCACTTTTTACCACTGACTTCTCTGAATGATTATTGCGTTTGTTTATTTCTCTTTTTTTCTTACTCTTTGCTGTAAAAGACATGTGGCTTCCTTGACAACTTGGGCAAGAAAACGTCTCATTTTTCGGAACGTTTCGCCGGCTTCAGAAATGATTGAACACAGATAAATGATGTGAGAAACGAGCAAACGGGAGGTCCTCCTGTGCTGATCGTGAGGGACTGCGCGCGTGGGTTCCGTCTCCGTTCACCTGTAGGCCGTGTTGCAGATCTCCTTGTACTCCTGCAGCTTGTCGCACACCATCTCGAGGAACTGGTTGGAGTAGGCACTGAGGTCTTGCATCAGGCTCATCAGATCCTGAATGGACTTCTCCACCACCACGGTGCTCTGCGGGCAAGAAAGCAGGGGGGAAACAGGGAGTCGGTGAGTTCAGCCACACTTTCAGAGGACAGAGAGAAGCAAAAACGTCAGGTTCCAGCCGAGCGGCCGGTCGCATCCGGCGGCCCGGGCCGCCTCGCCTGTCCGTCACCCACAGCTGGGCCTGTGACTGCTGCCGGAGAGCTTGTCAGAAGTCCTCACACTGCAGCTGCCGACTGGATGGCGCTTTGTGTGCCGGCGAATCAGCGAAAGTGCTCATGTTTTTTGTTTTTTTTTGTGTATTCTCAACTTCTGTGCTGCTCTGGGGCTGGAAGTGTGCGTGCCTGTGCGTGTGTGCGTGCCTGTGCGTGTGTGTGCGTGTGTGTGCGTGTGTGCGCGCGTGTGTGTGTGTATGTGTGCATTTGTCACAGGGCAGCCATCACCAGGAGCCACGGCAGGGCTGTGACAGCAGCCATTACAGATTAGCCACTCCTGCGTGACTAATAGCTGGCCCGGGAACAGCAGAGCCGCTTCACATCCCCAGACACACTCTCACACACACGCACACACACACACACACGCGCACGCACACACGCACGCACGCACGCACACGCACAGACGGCAAACTTTTCAAAACGCACACCTGTGAGCAATTCAAGGGCTGTTAAATGAGATTACAACTCGGTATGTTCCCGTTTGCCTGCTCCCAGCACTTTGCCAATCTACCCTACATCTCCAATAGTAACGATAACTTGCTATTAGGCTGTTGATAGGCCCGCTCCACGTCCGCCCGCCTGCACTGCACACGCAGCACAGCGTGTGAAGCCCAGCGATCCGGCACGTAGACGCGCAGGGAGGGAGGGAGGGAGGGGAGGTCCTGTTCGCCGCACACGGATACTGTGCTTAATATTCAGCCCGGCCCGTCCCTCCTATGTACACTCAATATGGAGTTCCAATGTTTAGGCGTGAAATGGAAAAATTAATGACTTTGTCAAAGACGAACAAAATGGAAATGATGTGCGGTAGGTGCTAACAACTGCGGGGGGGGTGGGGGGGGGGGGGGGGGGCTGCCAAATGCCTGACTCCAGTTCACTCTTCAGGAGTCACTGGGGGGGGGGGGGGGGGGAGTCACAGCCCAAAGCCCAGATCTTCAGAACACGTCCTGTCTCCCTATCTTCATCATTGCCTCCTCCAACTGCTTTCTCTTCTTAACTAGTATTTCAACTCTGCCCTTGTGCTCCCACTCACACGACTGCGCCCTCATCCCTCGACAGTCAAAAGAATGGAGAGCATATTGATTGTTAAACTGGGTCTCTATAGGGATGTAGCTTGAATGCATTTTCCCTATGTAGGTTGCTTAGGAAAGTGTCCAATAACGACCACATGTAACAATGAATACAGTTTCGAGGTAGTTCAGTTGGTAGAACTGCAGCAAACTATCATTTTCTGCATGTCATCCCCCCCATCTCGCTACCGATCTGTTGCCATCCAATCAAGGAATGAAGCCCCCAAAAACACCTGAAAAAAACCTAAAAATGACAACACACTCCATAAGGGAGATAAGGACTGCGGAGTCCGCGTCGCACTTACAAGGACGAATGGATGGATGAAACGCGAGATAAGACGGAACGCGTCATCTCCGTCGCCTCGGCGGCGGCAAAGCGGCTCTGTAAAACTTCCCCGGCACTCAAGGCCGGCGACGGGCTGCTGAAAGACGGTAGGCGGCGGCGGCGGCTGTAACTGATCATCGAAAACCTGAGAGACCCCCGACGTGAGCGAGCGACATTAATATTAATAGCTCGTTCCGCGTCTCGGTCTGGCGTGAGCCAACAGGCAACACGCACACACACACACACACACAGGGCCACTCCACTGAGGGAAGTAATGATCCACGGCAGGGCCCGTGCCCGCCGAGCGCTAACCGGGGGCCTCGCCTCCGCCGGGGGAGCAGCCGTTGCTGTCCAGGCCTGACTCCCCGTCAGCCCGCCCAGGGCGGCAGGAGGCGCACGGGGCCCCGAGGAGCGCTGGATGATGCTGCGGCCGCGGCTCAGCGTGGGCCGGGGCCGCAGTGAGGGAGGAGGATGCTGCTGCTGCTGCTGCTGCTGCTGCCCGGCTACTGTAAGTACGGCGAGGAGAGCGGGCGGGCACGGAAAGCTCCTTGGAGGTACGCTCTTTGTTTTGCTACGTGCCCACTCGGGGTCGCGGGGGGGGGGGGGGGGGTCAGCACCGCTGCGGCTGCGAGGGATCCAGTGGGCGGAAGCTGACTGGCGAGTCCACCGCACCGAGAGCATGCTTCAGACCCCCTCGGCTTTGTTGAGACGATATTATTCAGCTCTTTGGCCACGTTACAGCCGATTGATTTTGGAGATTTTTTTTGGGCTTGATGGGCTTTTGCTTGATGCAGAAACTGAGCTGTGGCATTTTAAAAAAGAGTTGAATTCTCAAAACAAATGAGGGGAATGAGGCGCTTGGAGGTTAGAAGGGTTGTGTCAGGGCCTGGCTTCCATTCCCGGTCACAGTTGCATGGCCCACCCATGTTTGAATGGGTTTTCTCAGAGTGCTCCGTTTCCCAAAAAGTCATACACGCTCGAGTCAATTCGAGACCTGACTGGGGTATACGCTGCCTGTCCCCTCTATGCGCTGGGGTGGGCTCCAGAGGACTCCTGAGGCACCAAAGAGAGCGAGATAACGGATGGATTCTAAAATATTAAACAATGTGATCTGTTGTGAAAAGTCACCAAAAAGTACGACGAACAAAGGCGATGCGCAGTCCTCGTAGGCATCACAACAATGGTGACTTAGAGGACGAGGAGCCCGCTGCAGGCCGAGCCTGGCCGGTGACTGGAGAAGAGTAAACAGTGGATGCCCGATCCATTACTCCTGCTCTAACAAATGCCCTGGCGCTCGGCTCCCCTGTCTAATTCTGCTCATTCAACGCAGCCATTTGTCTCGGGCAGCAGGAATCATTAAAAAGCAATCAGGGGACAGACTGAGAAATGGAGGGCCGGGAGAGGGTGAGCGAGAGCGGCGGGACGACCGTGTCCCTCCACGTCTCCTCCTCCTCTTTTGCCCGGCCGTTACAGAGCGGGCCGGCGTCCACTCCGAAGGCTCCTCCCTCAGCATCCATCCCTCTCTCTCTCTCGCCCTCATGTTTCCTGCTTAAGGAGAGGTCAAGCCGCCGCCTGATCGGCTGAAAGACACACCTCCGCTCGACCGAGTAAGAAAGCACAGCATGGGGACGCGGCGTTGATGCAGCGGGGGGGGGGGGGCGGGGACAACCCTTCCCCCGGGCCAGCTGTGAGTCTTCCTCCTCGGGTCGGAGGGGAAGGCGCGAGGAGGGCCTGGGCGCAGTGTAGCTCGGCAGGAACCGCAGGCTACGAAAGTCCCATGAATCCTAGCCTCGGGTCATTTGCTATATTAAATCAAGGCTTGAAAAGCTTGAAGATATACCCCCAAAAAGGACCCGCCTTGGATGGGAACTTTGTTTCCAACGTTGTTTTTTTTCTATGCTGCTAAGTGTGTGTTTGCATGCGTGTGGGTGGGGGGGGGGGGGGGTTCGGGGGCCCCCAGGTTTGAATCGGACACGGATCACGGACTTCCCCATTAAAATAGCAGGGTAACCCCCCCCCTCCTCCCCTCCCCGGCCCCACCCCAACCCCCCTCAGGTTGCACGGCGGTCAGAGTGTTTAACCCCGTGCTCCTTGCCGCTTCACTCGCACGCCGACCCCAGACCGCTGAGTCGTGTAATGCCCGCCGCTCGGCCCCCGAAACGACGCGCCACACCCACGCCCGGGCAGAACAAATGCAAAGATTTGACCCCCGTCTGGCCCCTTTCCCCCACATACACACACACACTCACACACGCGCGCGCTGTCCCTTCCCCTGGGTTGAGGCGGAGCCCGGCGTGAGTGGGACGTGGTCCTGACAGATCATTCATCAACGTCGCGGCGGAGCCACACTTGCAGGGCTCCCCCGACACGCACCGGATGGCTCTCATGCTTGTGCCTGCTCAACCGCAACACATGCTTCTTCATGTGTGTGTGTGTGTGTGCCTGTGTGTGTGTGTGCCTGTGTGTGCCTGTGTGTGCACATGGGAGTGGATTTAGATTCAAGTTTGTTTAAGCTCAGACAACTGGGCAGCTTTTGGTCCACTAGAGCGTGTCTATTTCAAACAAAGACCCTGACCCATGTGGTTTGAGACTCTCATGAGTTTCTCATAGCACTTAACACAGAATAACTCCTCCTTATTAAGCATTATTAGGCATAATTTAGCACGTTTTAACCATTAGTAAAGTGTTAACTCTTAATTATTCCTCATTTAAGTCATTATAAAGTGCCACCAAGATCTGGTGAACGACTACAAATACTTTTTCTGATTTTCCTCATTTCCATTGACTGAGTTTGTGGCTTTCAAGATATGAAATATGTTCCTGTAAGAGAACCATCCCAGGATGGTTAAACACAGACTCACCCTGTTGAACTCCAACCTCTTTCTATACGACCCGGAAGTCAGCTGCCACCTTTAATTCAGCCTAAGAAATCATGCCCCTGATGGACCCCAGTGCATACTATCACCTGCATATAGATATGCATAAGGAGCCCTTCGTTTCCTCAGCTTTTCTCTGAAATCTGAGGTATGCAAATCAACCCTGCAGACGTCCTTGTAGCCGCCGAACAATGGGAGTCAAATAATGAGATATGCGTGGACTTCGGCTTTGATGTCGTCGCCGGACAAATTGAACAGACATACAGCACACGGGCGGAGACGCGCACACACTGCAGCTCTGCTCGGACCAGATTGAGTTATTAAGAGAACACGTCTTCCCTTTCACCTCCTCCGTCGCCGCCTCGGATGCGGAGCCTGGCGCAGTGTTTGCAAGTGTTCTAATTGAGAGATGAGGAGCAATATCACACTTGGCTGATTACAGATGGGCTTCAATCTTACATTACCCCCCCACGCCCCCCCCCGCCCGACACACCCCCCACCCCACATTCCCACCCACACATAAAAGCAAAACACACACACACAAAAAACACACACGCGCCAATGCGGGAAGAGAGTCTGGGTAACGCTAATTCTCAGACTCGCCGTAAAGCTGAGATTTACGGTTTGATCGCGGACAATAATCCAAAAGTCAATTTCGCTCAGCACCACATAATACCCCCGCCATTCATACCCAGCACGTATGATTGCCTTCTCGTGGACACAAGAGGGATGCTCGCGCTGTATCATATACTCGTTTAGCACTTATTATTGCTAATTAGCCTGAATTATTTAGAGCGGGCTCCGTGGCAGGCCATCCCAGGTTTTGCGCGGCTGAGTGAAAGTCGGTGCGCGGGAGCGAAAGAGGAACGATATTGTACTTTAATGTGTTCTGTGAGGGGCCATATGTCCCTCTCTGTGGCCCATTAGGCTCATATCCAAGCGCACGCACACGCAGCCCAGCATGTGTATGCGTGCTCACTCTCGCGGCAAACCCAAAGATTGTCGTTTGCGAATTCGCCGCAGCGACTCGCCTCCGAAAGATTCAAAAGCGCAACTTTTATCGGGCGCCCGCAGCCGAACCCCCCCCCCCCCCCCCCCCTTCGAACCAAAGGGCATGTTTGTGGCTGAGCTGACATCCTCTCTCTCGCTCTCACCCAGTCACTCCAAAGGCAAAGATTATGTCTCGTCGCAAACGGAGACGTGAACCTGCGCCACTGCAGGCTGCGTCTTCCAGCCTGTTTTCCTCACTTATTTAGACACTCCCCCCTGCCGCCTCACACAGAAATACAAGCACGCACGCACACACACACACGTACATAATATGTATAATGTATCTATTATGTTGATATAAATACATGAATCGCACAAACAAAGCCCAGCTGCGTCTCATTTGTGAGGAAGGAACATTTGCGAGGCGGAGGCAGGTTGGAGGCCCAGGGCAGCTGGGCGCGAGCCTCGGGAGTGTATGTGTTTGGTTTGAGATAACCAGGCGGAGGTGGGTGGTGGGGGATCGCTACACCTTGAGCGGTGAGAAAGGCAGGCAGAGCAGGAACACGGCGGCTTTGAGGCGAGCAGGACTCAAAACATGCCGGAACTTATCAGGATTTGAGCCCATTAAATTGGGGGGGGGTGTCTTCCATGCGATTGTACCAAAGAAAATAACTCCAGAAAATGAGACCATTGCATATTGCAGTGTGTGGCTTGCAGCATGGACAGAAATACCCATCGTACCTGCTTTATGCCTTAACAGTGTCACAGGGGTCTGCTGGAGCATATCCAGGGTCAAGGCAGGGAATAGAGGTCAGGCCATTATAGCGTGTACTGTACACCATTCGCTCTTACACCCTGGGGCAATGCAGAGAGTCCAATCGGCCTAAAAACAGGTTTGGACTAACCCATATGGAAATACATGTAGAGCTATATGCATTCAAGGGTGACAATGGCTTTCAAGGCCGGTGCTTTTGCCTCTTAGCAGGAGGGTCCCTGGTGCGGATCCTGGTCCACCATCCATCTTGTCTCTGTAGGCTTTCACCAGGTACTTTGGCTTCCTCCCACAGCCCAAAGACAGGCATGTTTAAGTCCGTTGGAGACTAAATTGCCCCAATGTAGGTGTGAGGGCAATTCAAAGGAGGGAAAATCGACCTATGCAGGGTGTATTTCTTGCCTTTGCCCCACGTCCTCCGATGGATGTAAAGCTTTGAAGGTATGGTTTGAAACCAATGCAAATGTGGAAGTTCACGTTAATATGCATCTGAAGTCCGACTGAGCCATCGTAGTTTCCAAACACAAGACGTAGCTTGGCCCGCTCACTTGGTGGAGCATGAGGCTCTTGAAGTGAAGGGGGTGGTTTGGAGCCCCATGCCGAGTGCGGCGGCTTGCAAATTTCCCCACTGTGGGACTAATAAAGGAATATCCTCCCTAATCTCATTTTAAGACGGGCGAGAGTCTTAGCGCAAACTCGGAAGGGATTCATCCCCTTCAAATCAACCTCTCAAATCAAACACTCATTACGACTCACTGCTCGCAAGAGCTTAAACCTCCATAAATGGTCTTGGTTCAGGAGCCCCACGGCGTTTCGGAACCCCCCGTCTGTTCGGCTCACTTCCACGTATAGATCCAGTCCACGCGGATAATAATGAGTGAAACGTCACACTGTGGGTGCCGGTGGGGGGGATGAGAAACTTTCTTCAAGGGCAGAACGGAGCGAGGCGGCGCTGAGAAAACGTGGAGGGAAAAGCACGTCCCCTGATCCCCGGATCCCGAGCTCGACCTCTCCAGCTGCGTCGTCCCCGTTCAACAGGGCCGAGATGACACTGACACGTCGTCTTGGTGTTTACAACCTTGGCTCTCTTGGTGGCGCGCAGGTGGGGGAGATGGGGGGGGGGGGATTGGAGGGACTCACTTCAAGTGCGGCCAAAATCGCTGCGAGTCAGAGTGATCCTGTTTTTTCTCTGTGTTTTTTTTCATTGAGGTGCCCTGCTCCTTGATAACTCTCAACAGCTGTAAAATTGTCGAGCGGATGCTCAGGCGCAATCCGTTTCATGACAGATAATTCGGCGGAAGGCCGCGGGAACTATTTGGGCTAAATGGAAAAGCGTTCAGATTATTTATTCTCCGCTGTGAACGGGGGCCCTGTTTTGCCAGAATTAAAATGGCTGTTGCGCTGAGATTCGCCCTCTGCAGATAAAAACCTGGGGAAAACGGCTCTTGGTGGCGTTTCCGGTGGCGTCTGCCGCGTGCATCTGTGTGTGTGTGTGTGTGTGTGTGTGCCCATGCAAACCACCCTAATAACCCCGTTTTCCCTTCTTCCTCCCACTCCCACTTGTGTCCCAATCACAGGGCACGGCTGATGCCGCTAACAGGTGTATTGTGTTGTGATTGCCGTGTCTGTTAATGGGAGCGGGGCGCTGAGAGTCTCCTTAATAAAGAGAAGCCCCCGCTCCCCTCCCCACGCTCTAATCTTCCCTCTGCGCGCGCGTGTGTGTGTGTGTGTGTGTGTGTGTGTCTGTACTTGCTGGGGTGCTTATGAAGGGGCAGCGGGGAGCCAATCAACAGGAAGCGATCGGTCCCCCACAAATAAACATTGCCTGCACACATCATCACAAATAAAAAGGTCAGTGTCATTACAGTTATTGGAGGTGGATGTGCCGGAGCATGTGTACGCTGGAGTAACAAGCCTGTGTGTGTGCGTGTGTGTGTGTGTGTGTGTGTGTCTCTCACAGAGCTACATGCGAATATGAAATCCGAAAGGTCAACATCATTAGCAGGCCATCGGCAGCCGAACATATCTGGAATACAGTGAGCTCGGGAGGCAGCGGGCGAGTGGAATCAGTCTTCATCCGGCTCCCGGGTAAGTGAGGCGCCCAGCCCGCAAAAAGGGCCACACGTCCAATGAATAACAAGCGCGGGGCCACAACAAACACACTCATTTGCAGACACAAAAGGGGGTAGATAGCGGCTATTGTTGGGAGACACGGGGGTGGGGGGTGGGGGGGTGGGGGGGGGGCGAGGCTGAATGATACTTAGCTGGAAATGGAGGGGCCAGTGCGTGATGCAATTACGGCTCCGGTGTGGTCTCGGCCGAGGAAGTAAACGAGCGGGAAACAAACGTCGGCGCTCGTGGCCGGACCCTGGGACGAACCCGTCATTGGGACAGGGGAAACGCGGCCCCCGGTCGCGTGCGCTCGCACGTTAGTGTGTCACAAAGTGAGCCGGTAAAAGGGGACATGTGGCGGCGGTGGCTGTGGGAGGGGAGGGGAGGGGAGGGGTCTGCTAAGATTAATGGAGCCAATCTCCAGTGCTATCCAACAGAGTGACCATTCCCACCCTATCCTGCTTCCCCCCCCCCCCCCCCCCCCCCCCCCCCACCCCCTTCCATTCCATTCTCCATCTCTGCCTCCCCACGCCACCGTTTTCCCTCGATCTAACTCTAATTAAATGAATCAATCAGAGGCCGGCGCCGGCGCTCGGACAGATAGCATTGCGGCGGGCCGACGGCGTGTACGTCCCGCGCGCGTTGCAGAGTCTGGTCACAAGGAGAGGACGAAACAAGGAGGGGAGAGGAGAGGGGGAACAACTGCGTCACCATAGATCAAGGGCCGGGTGCCACAAAGACATCCAGCGAGCGAGAGTGGAAGCCGGATCTCAAATAAGACAGAGGTACTGGACGCCGTAAAGAAGACTTAGATTTGTGGCTTCCCCCCTCTCTTTGACACCGCTGGTCCGACAGAGACTTATCAGCCCGGGCTCTGCTATCACACAGACGCATGAACGGACGCTAACCTTTCCATCTGAACCATGCACTGTCCCAGTCAGCCCCTTATCTGGCGCCGCTGGTGGACAATATATAACCGGTGTCAGACTCATGATCGCGCCATTATTATGTGCAATATGTACACGATGTATAAGCTGACGCTGCTGGCGCCCTGCGATAGGCAAATCCTTGCCCGTATCGATATTGCTTATTAACCCCCCGGTCCAGAGTGCACGTGCATTGCTTATTGTGGGTTGTTTAAGGCGTGATACTGACCTTGGCCCCGAAGTCACCCCCGTCCGTTTCCATCGCCGACAAAGGGTCAAACAATTCACGGCCCGCGAATGCATTTAATGAGACGAAGCGCGCTCCGAAAGCTAATGCCCCGGAGATAAACCCGCGACGGTTCCCATCACGGTGCGAACGCCGCGTGATATCGCAGAGGCCGGGAAATCGTATGCATTTCTGCTGCGACAGGGTGATGAAGCTCCCTCCGTTTGCGTTTACAAACACCCACGCGCGCCCGATGCTCCCCCCCGCTCGGCCCTGAAGCGCCCCAGCTCGGTTCCAGGACGCACGAACCCACGCGCGCTAAACGCTAACGTACCCCTTACGATCCCCGAGCGCCGCGCGCGCCAAAGCGGCTGCCAGGGAGCAGATGCGGCCGTAAAGGCGGCGCCCCCACGATTCCCGGCCAAGGTGCATGTGACAGTGTGACTGTGTGTCTGGCAACACCTGGCCCCCGGAAAGCAGCGAGGCCCTCAGAGGCAACACATGCAGTGAAATGAGCACACGCATGCACACACACACTGTACGGGGACGACCCCATTGCCTGGATACGTGACACGCGCGGGTACGTGCGCCCCACTGGAAGCTCCGGCGACCGTTACACGGCGCCGCCGTGACCATCTTTAATTGTCCATTGCGGTCGCTGAGTCGGCGGATCCGCCACCTGGCGGGTCGCGGCTAGCGGAGGCGGAGGGCTCTGGTTCCCAGACCGGAGGCCCGACCGCACACAGGTGCCGGAGCGAGACGGAGGGAAGGAGCGGCGAGGCGGGAGAAAAAGAGAGGAGAGACGCGCGCAGGCGCCGTCCTGACCCCCGCCGCGCGAGTGGCAGGAGAAGAAGGGGCGCGCGGCTCTTTTATTTGGTCCAATTAAAGAGGCAAAAAGCCCAAACAAAAGGAGTGTTTTATTGCACTCCCCGCTATCAGCAGAAAGGCTCATTAGCCACAGCAGCATAATTAGCAAGATGCCGCACTCCTCGTTAAGGCCGGGCCCGAGCCGTAAACAAACCCCGCTGAACTCCGAACGCCCACGGTCTCCCTCTCTCTCCCTCTCTCCCTCTCTCTCTCCCTCTCTCTCCCTCTCTCTCTGTAATGATCTGCCACTGCTGCTCCCTCCCTGCGAGGCGCGCTAGACAGGAAGCCTCCGACTGAGGCGAACACGCGCGCCCTACCTCTCCTACACCTACCCCGGGATGGCGACACAAAACCGCGCACATCTCAACACATCACGCACTAACAGATCAGGGGTGGGAACGCACACACACACACGCACACGTGTGCCGTCGACGTACGTCTCTGCAGTACCGTCGACGTATCTGAAAAGCTGAGACGGGCGAAAAAAACAACAACAACAAGAAGAAAGAGAAGATCTCGCCAACTGCCTGGATCTCCACTCTGGCAGCGCAGCAGTCTTCAGGCCGCCACGAGGAGCCCGCTTTGAATGAGAAAAGGCTGCCAAGATGAGCAAAACGAGCCTGTTGTTAAACGCCGCGCCGCTAATGAGGCAGCCCATCTCCGCTTCATTTATTTTATTTTATTTTTGTATTTTCAGCTCAAAACCCTCAGCTCTGAGCGAAGCTCCGCCGCCTTGATGCCGACTTGTTCCCTTTCACGGGCGCTTCGAAATTTGGACTTTGCGAAACGTGATCCCGTTTATCTCTGTTAAATTAGGCAGCGGTGCAAATCCCACGAGTCGATTCAGGAAAACCTGCAACAGTATTACACTAAAAGACAGAGAAATGTGTCTACCTAATGACCAAAGTAGATATGCAGAGAAACATCCCTTCATATATTTATATGGAGAAGTGTCTCACACATACACAACATGTATGTTTTTGGTCTGTGATAGGCCTCCATCTGCCTGGAATTCAAACCAGGGACCTTCTTAAACAACATTTCTTATCTCGGGCACGCCACAGCCAAGCTCTACTTTGCCTTTACTTTTTCCTGCTGCTGCAGCGGTGATGCAGCAGATATTTGCCGTAGAATGAATTTGAGGCCAGCACCCTCCACCCCATCCGCCGGATAGGTCAGTCATCCTGATCACAGACTTACTTTGTGGGGTAGAGAGCGGCCCCCAAAGAGAGGGAACGGGTCGATGCGGGCGGGTATGTGTGAGCGCGTGCAACGATCTGCCGGCAGAGGCGACAACCGCCGAAGATCAAGCTCTATTCAAAACGTAATTACGATCCTGGGAGATTGGTTGCAGGGCGGGCATAGAGATCTGAGGGCAAAAACGTGTGTGGAAATGTGTGTGTGCCCGCCCCTCGACACACTAAGATCACAGTGAACAGCGTGGTGAGCGGACCCCAGGGAGGCGCTGTCCCTTTAATGGAGGACGACACCATCTTTGTACGGCCAGACAGCACATGTGATCCTGTGTCACCCCAAAATCAAAATCCTGCGCTGTCAAAGGGAGAAAATCAATGTCTAGCATAAAGCAGGCTTTTTGTGTAAACTCTATAAAGACATCGTAGGAATGGATGCAAGGGTTTATCTTTGTTCTATAGCGTTAACGTAGATGCTATTTTAACAATCTGGTGCCTTTTCATGTTGGAAATCACATGCAGGCTTTGCACTGGACTCGACCATCTCGCCTGTCACACACATGAACTACAGTGTGACTTCACTTGCTAAACAACTTAGCTTGGCGACTGCGCTCACTTACTGATGTCCCTCAACAGATGATTGTTGTGGTGAGGGGTTGAAGGTTTGGCTCGATGTCTCCTTTCAGGCCATGATTACTTGACACTGGACACGTTTGCTGATTTATCACGTATACGTGAGTGCATATCTGGTACTTGGAGCTTTTTCCTGCCCACCCTGGACGTTCCTCACCTGCAGCAGAGGTCTCTGGACGCCCAGGACCTTCATGGTGTCGGCACTGGCCAGGATCTTCAGCGGGTCGGCAGCCTTGCTCACCGCCTCGATCTCCTTGTTGATCTCGGTCCGAACCTGACGGCGCAGCGTGAGACCTTCTGTTAGCCGGCACAAAGTTAGTTGGCGTTTGGCTCTACTGGTTTTGATTCAACCTTTGCTGAAGGTGAGAACGACTGCACAGTCGCTGCGCTTCAAAGCGGCTTCTGACATTTTATGTAAGAAGATTTCTCAGCTTCCGATGGCCATCTGGATAAAAAAAAATAATCATACTGTTTATGCAGCTTAATAGCTGCGGCTTGCTAATCGAGCCAGAGGGCCAAACAGATGTATGGAGCCGAATCGCGACCGTGAACTTTGAGCGCTGTTTTACATTTGTTTTTCAAGGTAACAGCCGCTTTATGGCAAAACAAACAACGGAAATGTGCAGAGGTGGTTTGATGATATGCAGAAATTTGCTCTCTCTCTCTCTAGCTTCACAGTTCATGTACGAACAAAGAGAACAGAGAGGAAAACAACTGCAGTTTGGTTAAAAAGAGGTATTCTATTGAGATATTGCAGAGAAGATTTAGCTGTGCGAGGGTTCCCAGCACTACGCCACTGTGTTGTTTAATTGAGGCAGTTTGTAGAAATCCTGAAGGGGTGCCATGCATTCTGGCCGATTGGCTTTCAAAACTACAAGCTGTACGACTGCATCAGTGGTATTTCTTAAATCTAATATAGAAGGAAAGGTTCCAGCTATTAGGCAACGAGAGCAGACCGTGATTTGTCATTTTGTTTTAGCCGCGTCACACAGCTGAGCTCTCCCGTTGTGAAAAATGCTCCAGCGGCAGGCTGAAACGCTGCTTTGAGACCAACGGTACAAATCCGCCACTTCACGCACCTGGTTGAGGAAGAGGTCATTGATGTAGTACGTGAGGAAGGCCCGGAGCTGGCACTGCTTGGCTTGGCCCGGCCCCATGTTCATCTCGATCTCCTGGATGAACCTGCAGTGAGACAAGCAAACATCAGGAGGGCTAACGGGGGCTAACTCGCCATCTACATACTGCAACGTGATCACAGCGGCACTGAGGCGTGCTCGACGGCTCTGCATCGACGGCTCAGACATCCACTGGGAGGGGGGGGGTCCGTCCCGGGGACTCATTTTGGAAAGCTTTACGAGTCTCAAAGCGCCTCGGCGCGAGGTCGTTAACCAAAAAGTGCTCCGCCGGAGCTGTTCGGCCCCATAAGCGAGAGACTTTGGTTTTACTGGGTAACTCTTGGATGCGAGAGTGCGTGATGTGAGACTGAACGGCGCGGCTTGCGTGTACAGGTCGGCGGAAATCAACAATCAGACACGGGAAAGTGGCGGCGAAGAGCGAATGATCTGGACAGTAAACGATCGGAGCTTTGGCGCGCGTGCCCTCTGGTTCCCCCCAGAAAGCCGGTGTCTGGTTGGTCAGATAGGGTCAGACAGTAATGTATGGCCCGGGAGAGGCGCATGCACACCTCGTTTGTCAGAGAATCATTGGTCACTGGCCTCGCCTTACACACACACACACACACACACACACACACGCACACACGCACACGCACGCACGCACACACACACACACAGACAGACCACGGGGCGAACCATGCAAGAGCGAGTGCCTCTTCAGGCGGACAGCACATATAAATGCACAAATAAATCAAACTCCTCGCGGAACAACTCTTTGACCCGCAAGACCGGCAATACAAATATATAAGAGAAACTTATAAGGAAAGGGCCGGACGCAAAAGGAGGGCAGAGAAAGATGCTTTTCTGGGCGGACGCTGGAAGTAAAGCCGCGCGCAGACAGCTCCGGACGGCCACTCGGAAGGACAAATCCATTTGTCGAGTAAAAAAGATATAAAAGCGAAGTAGGAAGAGGAGGAGGAGAAGACCCCCATCGCCTGCTCGCCAGACGCACCGCAGACAAGCCGGGGTTCACAGTCAACGCGGGGACGAGGGCGGGTGATTGATTCCCCGCTGGCGAGCATGTGCGAGCATATGCACCACGGCACACGCATGTGTAGGCACGCGGGCAGCGCCAGCGCACCACTCAGCACCTGTGCCCAATTAGTCAGCAAGAGCCCAGGCGAGAAGTGTGTGTGTGTGTGTGAGAGAGAGAGAGAGCGTCAGAGTCGGAGTGAGAGAGGAACCCAAACCTATTCTAAATCCTTCATTGATCCCCTGCTGAAACCGTAGCACAACGGAGAGCTGGGCAGGAGGAACTCTTCTGTGGCCTCATTAGAGGCGTCAACCTTGCAAAACAAGATACGCTCTGCATAAATATGTAGCGAGCACAACTTCAACTTAAACACGCTCAATATATATATATATATATATATCTATATCTATAGGACAATTTCTGCTGACAACTTCATTTCCAGGGATCGATCCGGGGGACCAAAGTTGCCGGTTGAAGCGCGTGGCGCGTTGTTGGCAGATCCATCTCGCCCCGTCATTATTGTCATTGTTTCAATACAAGTGTCAGGATGATGGATCTTCGAGTTAGCGCGCGAGAACAGATGGATTTTTGCAGGCAGGGGCGATAACGTTTGAGTAATGTTGCCCCGGGACGAGGCAGTAAAAGCGGCTTTGTCTAGGCGGACGAGCCATCTGGAGCCGGGCGGCGGGCCTCTCCTCCTCACCGGGACAGGGCCAGCGCTGAGGAAGGACGGCTAGCGCTAGTGCTAACGCTAGCGTTAGCATTAGCGCTAGCATTAGCGCTAACGCTAGCGCTAACGCTAGCTCACCGAGCGTTTGTGTCAGCCAAATTACATTTTAAGAGTATACGTTTAGCAGGCGACGACACGACGCATTAGACAGTGTTGTTTTGCGAGACGATTCCAGTGGGATCATTTGTTGGGGGGGTGGGGGTGGGGGTGGGGGGGGGTGCAAGTGTCGTGAGGCTTTTTAAAATGCAAATGGATTAGTGACATGGGGCAACGCACAGCTCAGCAGAGTTTGTAGGCTTCCAAATGGATCCTAAAAGAGAGGCGCCATTATCATTACGCCCGTGACTTCCAAACATCGCCGTGACAGACTGCGAGGAGCCTGGCAGCTTCCGCCGAGGATAATGGAGGCGAGGATAGATGACGGCCCACGACTCCACACACACACACACACACGCACACACACACGCACACACACACACACACACTGCGTACACATTCAAAAGTCATCAACCTCGTCCCTGTTGCAAATGAGTTACAAGCCACCCCCAAAAAATAAATAAATAAATAAAGAATCCGGAGCAGTGCGATCTTTGCAAGGCCATTTGCAGAGGCCGGGCGCTCGGAGTCAGACCTCCTACACGGAAAAAAAAAAGGGAAAAAAAACAGGACGAGGCAGCCTGACCTCTCACCGCGGAGTGACAGCTCCCCTCATTTGACGTCTCAGGGCTACATCTGAGCTTGACTTTTACATTGGTCTAAATTGACATCATTTCGACAGTTATCATGAGCTGTAGCAAGAAAAAGAAGTGGTAAAAAAAAGAGAGAGAAAGAAGCCTGACTGGAGTTCACCGGAGCGTCTGAGGAACTTTTCACTTCACTCCAACCCGTACAAATTAAATACCGTAGTAGAAACGTATTTCAGCCGCGTTTTTTAAAGGTCAGTGCAACGCTCTCTCTGTGAAGCCTCTCAAGTGGTGTTATTGTTGCTCAAACAAATGCGCCTTTACGTCTGAATAGGCTCCGCTCGGCCCGCGGACGTACAGTGCCACACAAAAGCTAAGCTAATGGTGAGGAAGTCCGCAAATCCACCCAGCCATTGAAAGGACGCCGTCCATCCTTTTCAGAGGCAGGAGAATACAGTGAAAATGTCCGCCTAATTGAGCCGTTCTAATTGGACCCGGCGTTGACACCGACGACACCGGTCAACCATGGGAACCAGCCCGGCGGCTGAGGAGAGATGGTGTGTGGAGTCTCAATAACCCAAAATCATCCGCTTACCTGTCCTCACACGCTCGCCATCGCCAAAAAGGCCTGAAAAAATACTAGGGTAGACGATTTAAAAGGCGAGTTTGGATCAGCGGGCGAAAGGAAAACGTGTACGAGGGTTTTCAAAATGCGGGGACAGAGAGACAGTGTGAGCTTGTGGTGCCGATGCTAACTGATGCGCTGATTAGGATAATGAGCAGACGCAGAAATAACACGCTAATAATCAATGCTCGGTGATGGGAAAGCTTGGCAGATGCTCCACAAAGTGGAGCTTCTGTCGCACAAAAACTCAGATAATTGTTAGAGGGATTTCTTTTTCTTTAAACAAAAATGGTGCGTTTCTGCTCTTTCTGCGTTCGCCAAGAGAGGGCAGTAAGCCTCGTAACAACTGGGAATGAATCAGTGATGGCCGACACCCAAGTTCATAGAGACATATTGCTCAGAAATGAATGTATGACTGAATATAAATGAATATAAATTAAATGCTTATTTTCTTGTTACCCAGGCAACGTGTTGGATCGCTGCTTAGAGCCATTGCCTCAAAGCAAGAGTCATTGGTTCGTAACCCGGTGCTGACCACCTCTGCATGGAATTTGCATGTATGTGGGTGTTTTCTCCTCAATCTCCAGGTCAACGGTCCAAAAACATGCTTAGGCCCCTCGGAGACGAGCTGGTAGAGACGACGGATGGATATCTGGTCGTGATTGCCTCAAAGCAAGAGTCATTGGTTCGTAACCCGGTGCTGACCACCTCTGCATGGAATTTGCATGTATGTGGGTGTTTTCTCCTCAATCTCCAGGTCAACGGTCCAAAAACATGCTTAGGCCCCTCGGAGACGAGCTCGTAGAGACGACGGATGGATATCTGGTCGTGTATTGTAAAATATCTTCACAGAGTGCCAGCTGATGCATATGCATTTTGCCCAGACCGAGGCAAACCAGAAAACGCATCTGTCCATCTAATTCAGAGGGCTTTAGACCGGCCATTCACTCAGGACCCGTCTCCCAGGCGCCAAGACATCATCACACGCACACACACACACACACGCACACTCTGAGATGCATATGCGGGGACACACTCGCACGTCCGGGATCATATTCAGATTCAGAGGGAGCATCCTGTGCCTCCCCTCGGGGGCAAGTTGTTGTCTCCTGGCGGAGCCAACATGGCCGCGCCGGGCGCACTCTGAACCCGGTTCCTTCACGGTAACTGTCAATGATTGCACTTGACAGCATGTAATTATCTGTCATTAGAAAACAGATGTCGGAGCCCAGGGTCTGGAGCTGGGTAATTGTAGATGCCATGCCCTGTGTGTTTGTACGCCAAGGGATAACATTCCTGGACGGCGTAATGTATTTACACCAGCAGAGGTTTGGCTAACGAGCGGGCCCAGTGCATCCTAATGGCTCTCTAATTATTTGGAGAAAGTCGAGGTTCGATTTTTGTTGGGGTTTTTTTTGTTAGATGCCCCCAAACAAATGGGTTACAGACGGGGACAAAGACGCTTTAAAGCGGCGGCTTCCAGATTCATCTCCCACCGGGAACTAAAGCAAAGGTAACGAATGCTTCTCTAAATGGGAACGGGTCGGGATCCCGTCATCCATCTCCATCGGCGTAATGATGCCAAAAGAGGAATGGGATAAAGACAAAGATTTAAGAAAGACAGCGGAATAAGAGTGTGCCGGGATCGATTAGAGAGTCAGCATTTTTAAATCTCCCACGATCCCCCCCCGGGCACGGACCTATCGGCTGCGGTGAATTCTGATGGCGGCGAGCAGAGGCGAAGGCTCCTCCTGTAAAGACCTGTCACACATCAAGGACAGGACACGGTGAACCTCTGCCAGCCCAGAGAGAGAGAGGGAGAGGGAGGGAGGGAGGGAGGGAGGGGAGAGTGCGTGTACCTCTCACACACACACACACACACACACACACACACACACACACACACACACGCTGGGGCTGACATAGAAACGTACAGCCGCACGCCAGGCCACACGTCAAAGCACTTATGTACATGCAATCATTCTCGAGCCCAGCGCTGCCCCTTCACTTCGAAGTCGTAAAAAAAAAAGAAAAAAAAAAAGGATTTTAATGGATGGCGACACTTAATGGGTTTCACGGCCTTCACTCCGGCGGATCAGACAATAACCGCCGCCGCGGCACCTTTTAATTGTTATCCGGCCGCACATTCAACATTGATCCCCTAGAAAATGATACACAGTCCCGGGCGCACCCCCGCTTACTTATGGTCTAAGGCGGCGTCAAGCGAAGGAAGTCACGAGGACGGACTGTACTCTGGGGGTACTCAAAGAAAAAGAAAAAGAAAAAACAGATGAGGGAAGAGTGTGACAAGTGGCCAGATCCAGAATGTTCCTTTACTCACAGAATGTATTTCTTGAAACTATAGTCGTACTTCTCAGTGAGAGGCTCTGACCCCCCCCCACCCCGAGTACAGTTACCAGAAGAGCCACTGGATGGCACTGTGACAGCTTTTTCCCCCCACCGGCTCAGACCGCAAGACCAGTTGAGAGAAGTTCTCTCTCTCTCTCTCTCTTTTTTCTTTTTTCCCCTTCCTCCCTTTTAATCACAAACGGTTTTGAGGGAGACTTACGGTTCCAGTTGGCGTGCGGCGTTTGAAACCTGTACAGGATTTGTTTATGCGAATGTGTGTGCGTGAGAGACAGAGAGAGAGAGAGAGGGAGTAAGGAAGAGAAAGACAACGAGGGGGTAAAAAGCGAGGGCTGATAATTTGCTGTGTTTTCTCTTCTCCTGATGCGACAGCGCTGTGTGTGTGTGTGATGAAGTGCGAGCGCGTGTTTCCATCGGTGCCTGGTGAAACGCATATGATCTTCCCACGCGGCGCCCACGCCTGTGCCAGACCCCCTGCTGCTCAGACCCTGCCCTCGCCCCCGACGCCGCAGCACGTGCACAGGCAGAGGCTGCATTTGCTGCATGTGTGAGGACGTCCGTGTGTCTGTGTGTGTGTGTGTGTGTGTGCTGGACAAGAGGAGGAGGAGGAGGAGGAGGAGGAGGAGGGGGGGGGGGGGTACGCTCATCCCGTCGTCCACATCATGCCACGCGCTCGTGGTTTTAAGTTGACCCCGCGACACAGGAAACACAGCTGTCAGACACTTTGAGATTCAAACGAGAGGAGATTTTTAGATCGTTAAGCGGGGGCGCTTCAAAGGCTTTTTGCCAGGACTCCTCAAACAGACTTCTGATTCTGTACAAGTTACCTCGTATATGTGTTCTACTTTGAGGGACGAGCACGTTTCCACAAAATATATTGTATGCATATAGGAATTAGCATGAATAAGCAATTCTGTCTTGAAATGGAATATTTGCTCACCATAAATAATGTGCCGCTTGTACTCAAAGGATCCCTTTCTGGGACACCTTTGATGTCAATGTAGCATCTGTGGATGGCAGGCATCACCTCGTAGCGGTTTTAGCAATTTTGAATCACAGCTTCGTGTTTTTGGACTACGAGCTTCCTCTCAAGGTCCAAAAACATGCATGTTTAGCCTGTTCGGAGACTTGAAATTACGTCTCGGTGTGAATGTGAAACTGACGTGTGTGTGTGTGTGTGTGTGTGTGTGTGTGTGTCCTGTATTGGACTGGTGACTCTACGAATACCTGCAAAACCGCTGGGTACAAAGCAGGCGAGACAAGGGATGAAATTTCACTGAAATCCCCAAACATGCAGCCCCTTCTATCACGCTCCAAATAAAACTTAAAAAAAAAACAAAAACAACAACTTCTACAGGTGACTCTTTTGAATTAGCGGCCAGCAGCTTGCTAATTCATTTTGACGCGTCACAGCGAAGCAGTCCCAGGTGCCGAACAATACGATCATCGATGGCTAAATTCCATTTAGCCGCTCCGCTTTCAGGGCCCTGGCATTGTGCACGCTGGCTCACCGTCACACGAACTGTCGCGGCTTAGTGGGAGCCGCGGTAATGTCATTACACACCTGTGCTTTTTTTATCGTACTGTGTCAAAGTCAAAAACTCTGCCGCTGTGAGAAAAAGAAAACACGGTGGTGTATGTCGCGTTGTGCACGCAGCTGTAAATCTGATAATCCCTGGAAAACCGCAGTGGGTGAAGGCGCCATGTCCCGGTCCATGTGTTTTTGTTTTTTTTTAACAACCCTGGTCGTGAAGGAGCCACCAAAACAACGTTGTGTCCTTGGGACACCTTGGGACTAAGAGCTGAATCTGACTGAACGCGTTATATCTGTTGCTGTACAGCACATTCATTAGTAGCACCACTGTTCTCCCAAACTGGAATGATGGGGACATTTCGACTGTAATATACCTGTATGCGTTGGGATTATAGTCGCAATTCGTGATCATATAAAGTAAGCCATTACGTACACAAGGAGAAACCAAGTGATATGGGATGCTTCAGTTGTTTAGAGTTCAGCCGACACTTCAAAATGAAAGCCAATGCAAGATTAAGTGAGATAAATACACAAAATGGACCTCGAAATGAATTCTTGTTCATAACGTGATTCTATTACAGTGGCAACATTTACAAGAGGGAAAGAGTGACATACTATGGGACTCCTCAGCTATTTATGTGGTACATGTATAGCCTCCATCCACATTAGAGTCTTTGCATCTATTCCTCAGTGCTTTGTTGTTTCTCTGATATATCTCTCGGATATGAATACCATATGTCTGGGTTTTCCTCGCAGCAGAGTTACGACTTATTGCCAGCAATAAGCACGTCTCACTGTAAGGATGAGCTAAATTTAGAAAAAAAAAAGAAAAGACTTGTGAGACACATCTATATATTTGGAACTGGACACACTCAGTGTGTAGCATACGTAGAAGCGAAGGCGCTTCAGATGCTCAATTCTGTGTGCGCGAGCACATATGTATTCCTTCCATCCACATTTATGTCTTTGCACCTATTTCTGTCAGCGAGCCTGTGTGTGTGTGTGTGCGTGCGTGCAGGCCCGTCGCAGTGTGGTGCAGACCAATTAAAACGGGGGAGATTGATGACCGGGGGCCGGGAGTAGCAGCGGCACCAGTGGCGGTAGTCAGACAGCTGCTTCCTGCAGACAACAGGAAATGAGATGGCCTTGTTTAGCTGACGCTGCCAGCGCCAACGCCGCCGAGCCTCAAAGACAAATCACCACCTTCCCGCCGCCGCCGGCCTCCTCCTCCATCTTCCCACGCCGCGCCCCCCCCCCCCCCCCCCCTCCGCCCTCCATCTCTTTATCTCCCCCCTAATTCCACCCAGGACTATCTGGCATTAGTCTCTTCCGCGGGACTAATGTAGTCAAGGTGCATCCAGTTAATACAGTACAGATAGGACCAACGGGCCGAGATGGATGCCCTCGCACCCGGGCCGCCAAATAAAGCCTTTATCATTACCAGTGTGCTGGGGCGTCGCCAGCGCGGCCGCTCCTAACAGTCCATCACATGGAGAGTGCTCAGCGCCCGAGACGATGCCTTATCGTGGCACTGACTTCTAGTTCCGATGGTTTCGGTCCTCGACCCGGGTCCGTGTTTTAATAATTACACCGACTGGTTTGCAGGGTGATGGGTGTGATGCGGCACTGCGGGGAAACGCCGCAATCCGCCTCTGAAACTGGGTTTCAGAGACACGCTCCTTTCCCGGCGCGCTGCCCGAGGCGAGGAAACCACGTCCGGCGCCGCTTCATTCCCATTCAGAGCGGCTCTCGAGATTCCAGCGGACCACATCTTTTGACTTCAGAAGCTTTGTCGCTGAAGTATGAATTTTATATAATGGGCTGTCTCGGCTGTCAGCTGAATGGTAAAACCTGAGATTTGGGGAGGGAAAAGGAGACGGACTCGGAGTTTTACTAATGAGTCTGTAAATGGATGGTGAGGATAAGTTACTACGACACAGGGGGATGGTGGCATCAGACAGCTGCATGAAATGAAGTCCTAGTATGTCCACATGTTGCATGTGGTTCAGCCTGTCCATTGGCTTTCCATTAATGATAATAAAATATGAGGCCAATCCTTTAGTTCCATAAAGGCCTGTTTAAAACAAACTTCAGACCATGCTTTTAAATGTATTTTTAACAGCATTTAACAGGATTAATGTTCATTGCTTCGTTAATTTAGAGTACCCAGCGAATGGAGAAAGGCTGTTGGAGGCTCAGCGAGCTCATATGCAATATGAGCCGTTAAAACCACAAAGTGGCAAAGATGCGTCAATGTCGCTGTGGGAGGCCACCGGACCCAGATTGCTGCTTTTGTGCACCACGTACAATGTGAGTCAGTGAAGACAAGAGAGACAGGTGATGGCACTGTTCACAAATTGCCCAATGGTGGGTATGTCTGTTCCCTTAATCACAGGCACCAATTGCTCAGTTTGGGTGCACACACACACACACACACAAAAACACACCCCATTCTCTCTCGTCAGACAGGCAGGTGCGGGTAAATACTGTATCTGGTCTGATTGTGCCCTGCTCAATGCTTAAGTATTTAAGTGTTCATTTCCTCCTTATAAAGCAGGTCTGATTAATAAGCCGCGCATTAAGTGGCCTCCCACAGGTGACATTTGCAGAAACGGGGGGAAGCGAATTGCTTCATTTAAGGATGACAGGAAGAGGGAAAACAAGGCTGATGGAGCCTAATCCAGGAACCAGCAGCTCTTGAAACCGTAAAGCGACTCTCCCTCTAATCCGAAATGGTAGTCACGGTTTATCACGGCGTCTTTTCACTGCACAGCCGAGTCCAAGAGAGGTGTGTGTGAGGACACCAGAGCCAAGTCAGTGTGATTGAAGTCGACTAATGATGCAGCTCTAAAATTATACAATGCAAGAAAAACTGACACAAAACCCCTTAATATGCATTTTCTCTTCAAGTCAAGGCATCCAGGAGAGCGTTTGGCCCTCTGCCCAAAATTTCCCTCTCTGACTTGTTTTCCTTTCTTTGAGCCGAGAGTGTCTGAGTCAAAGGACGAACAAGGACCGTTAATTAAAGGTAGTATCTAACGTACGTTGTGATATAGCCGCCATTACGCGGAGCCGAAGAGAAAACAAAGATATACGCTGTTATTAGCGCCATATAATCCTGAGCTCAAAGAAATGGGCTCTGTTACGCTCTACAACTGAAGTTATCACAGTTGTAAACAACCTGGAGAAAGTTAGGGCAACAAATGAAGCGCCATGGGAGCCAAAAGGATCGAATGAGCGATGGTCGACCATTTCCACTGGCACGCAAACGCGGCGTCCCCTCCTAATCAGAGTTGATGGTGACGATGCAGACTTCCTCGGCTGGCGAAGGACACTCACGGTTCAGCGGATGACTCAGCGAGACCGAAATGGCAACCGTCCCTGGGAGAGCTGAGTGCGAAGGCACTTTCCAATTCACCTGAAAACTACTGAGAAAAACACTTAACCTGCGCGCGGCACACAAAGTGCTGGCGGCGGGGGCAGACACCAGCGGCCTGTGTTGGCCCGGAGGGGGGAGCGAGTGGAAAGCTGTGCCCCAAAGAAAGTGGGCGAGTCGAGGGTCAAAAATGATTGGTGAGGGGAAGAGGCAATGGTTTGGATATTTTCTTCTCTTCCCCCCCCCCCCCCCCCCCAAAAAAAAAGGTATGTTTGTGTTACGTAGGCCGTTTTCCTCCCACCTTCCAGCACAGCTTCCTGGGAGCTGTATCATGGCCGCCTCATGGCTGGTCCATTCCCCTGAACAGGTTTATACAGTGGACCAGCCATTTCGCACCACTCCCTCGCCTGATTACAAAAATAAAAACACTTTATATGTATCGCCTCCTCTCCTCACCGTGCGCCCTTATCTCCTCCCCTCTATCTCCCGCCCTTCATTTCACTCCTTTCCCTCTCCCCCGCTGTCATCTCTGCTCTCTTATCCACAGCAACACTTCAGACTCTCCCCTCATCTTTCTCCCTCGCCCTCTTTCCCCCTAATTCCCATGCCTCTCTCTATTTTTACCACTCCATTGCTGTTATCTCTCCGTGGCACCGTTTCAATACAAACCCCCCCCAACCCCCCTCCTCCTCCCTTTCCTTTCCCTACTAAACCGTTCCTCCATCCCTCTTCCCTCGCTCTCTCCCTCAGCCCTCCATTCCATTTAGACCTTCGTGTTGGCGCGGGACTTTCCATCCTGTGGCGTCCAGGTAGTAAATTGAAATGGTTCTGGGGGCTCCATTGAAGCCTGATTGAATTTAAAAAGAGAAAGAGCCATAAAGAGAACTAGTGGCGAGAGGTCTGTAATACACTTGAAGGGCTCCCCGAGCTATGACAGTGTTGACAGGGAGAGGGGAGGAGGTGGGCGGAAGAGGTGAGGATGGGTGAAGAGCGGAGAGGTAAAGAAAAGGTGGAAGAGGGGGGGAAGGACAAAGTGAAGGTGGTAACGTGGAAAGAGGAACACAACGAAATGGAAGCAAAAGGGGGTAGAGAAAAAAAGTGACAGCGAGCGGGTTGAAGAGGCAGAGGAGGAAAGAGTGCAAATTATGTAAAACTCTTCATCGGCATGGAAACCAGCCTATTACCTGGCGCGCAGCAGGAGATAGACGGAAACACAGAAAAGCATGAAAAGCCTCCTCGCCAGCACGCACCCTCGATAGTGACACCTCACAGGAACGCCTCAATCACAGTTTGCATGGCCTGGAGGGAGCGAGGTGACAGGTCTCATATTGGAGACGGCCAACAAAAGCTCTGATAGCACTCCCACACATCACATTACAACTGCCGGAATAGCCACCTTTCAGCATATGGGGCGCGCACAGTCGAGGCGGATACACGCCTTCGCAGGGATCTTCAGATGCGCACACGCACACACACACACACACACACGCCACTTGCACACGCGAGTCCCCCCGTATACATTACTGCCAGGGGAAATATGATGTCGGGGGGGTTAAATTATTCATCGATCCTTTCAGAGCCTGTCCAGGCCCGCTTGTTGTGGTGTCATGTCTCGGCGTCTGCGTGGGTGCGCGTCCACTTGAAAGGCGTCTCCGGGGAGAGGGAGAGACAACCTCGAGCCGGCAGTGACCTTTCACTTCAGTGCGTTTCACTGTTAAGAAGCGACAGGAGGGCGTGCGAGCGCCGCGCCATATGGGCAAAGAGACACCACGTCCACCAGACATTTCAGGCAGGCGACGGGGGGTGAGGGAAGCCAAGTCCAAACCAATGCTATGGAGAATATCATACAGTATATGCTTGTGTGTTCATTAACAAATCTGTTAAGAGATTGACGCTCTTTGGGACGATTCAGAGTAAAGAGTGAAAACAATCGAATCAAAAGCGAAGCTGCTCAGTGAGCGCGTAGGTGTCCCCCCCCCCCCCACCCCAAGGCAGCGCATCAGAACTAAATCACATCATCCAGAAACCTGCAAATAATTTGTGTTTGTTCCAAAATTGTGATCCATGTGGCAGCCTCCCGACCAAATTTTGTGGAACGTGACGTGCAAAAAGACAAATGTTGCTTGCCACTCCTGCTAATCAAACTTATCGACTCGGTCTGTTTATGCACAGATGGAGGAGAGTTGATGCATCGTGAGACTGTAAGGAATGCAGTTAAGCTAATAATACTGGAAACAACACATAGGTCAAGAAGACCTATGTAGGAAAAGATAAACATTCAGATATTGGTAAATAACAAGCAGGTGTTTTAGTTTTTGCCAGTTCTGACAGTTTGTTTATATTCCAATTAAATGAATGACTTCTTGTTTTTGCAAACTGAATACATACATATATCCTGCTGCTCACCTTAAAGGAGCCAAAAAGAGACTGCGGTCAATAAGTATATGAATCGAGACAAAATAAATATGTCCACTCTGTTCAAAACTAATGGATTCTTTTAAAGAATTAACATTGTCCAGTGATTGGTCAGTGAGATAAAAGGGCGAATATCTAAGAAGCCTCAGAAGATCAAACCACGCCGGGGCCTGGAAACAAATCAAAGCGAAAAAGAAAAGAAAAAAAAACAACTGAACTCGTTTCAAGTTTTTTCGTGGTGCCAAAATCTGAAGTGAAACTTTAACCCAAACCCGATATGAAATCGCCAACTGTGGTGGGGAGGGGGAAAAAAAAAAAAAAAGTATCATTGTCCCTTTTCCAGTCTGTGCACACGGCCTTCATGCCATTTTTTTTTCAAACTCAAAGTGCCAAACACTTCTAACGGAGGCCGGGACTTCAGACAAGATCTCAGAGTCATCGCGGGAGACTCTGAGACTCGGGAGACGTCTTCAAAGACGTTTTCCCCGAGTGCTGAGCGACGAGCCGGGGCTACAGCGAGGCACCTGTTGCCTGCAGTGAGGAGCCTGTGAATCAAGGGCCGGCGGCTTCTCTAATGTCGAGACGGGTCCGGAAACGGATACGTCTGGCGAACCGCAACGGGAATTCATCCGTTACCTCAGCTGATCGGACACTCCCCGGGTCTGGGATCGAATTGGCACGATCGGGGACGAGAGGTACCGATGTCCGCGCGCGCTTGTGCCAGTTCTGCGCGACACAGTGAAAACACGGATTTGTCACAAGTGATCTACGCTCGTTCCCCCCCCCCCCCCACGCACGCCACCCAGGAATCCATACGTCTGTAAGGCGACGCCGGGGGAGGGCGCCATCTCCCGCTCCTCTCATCCCCGAGCTCACACGTCCGCAGAGATGGGGGGAAAAAACAAAAGGGGGGTGGCTTCAGTCTGAGCAGGCACGGGGACATGCGAAAGTTTCATTTTGTTGGAGCAGTTGACCCTCCCGGGGAGAGACTACACGTATCAAAGGCGCATCTGATTTTCATTCTACTTGAGCGTCTACGTTTCCCGGGGCTCTAAATCAGAAGCACGCCTCCTCATAGGTCACGCAGGTGTTTTGAAAGTGTACACCAGACCGCGGGATGCGGAGAGCCGCGCTTTCGTCTAGCATTTACATGACATTTTCGTGATTATCTATTCAGCGCCGGATCCATTATTGAACTAATAGTTGTAGTCGGAGGTGTGGGCAATTACGGGAATGTTTAATCTTTCTGTTTTTCTCGCCGGGGAGAGCGAGGCGGGCAGTGAAACGTCCTGGTGAGAGAACGAGGTACGGAGGGATAAAGAGGCGAGCCAGAGGAACAAGGAGAGATGGAGAGACAAGAAAAGAGGATTAGGCACGCGGAGTTCTAATAATCAGTACACAGCCTACAGTTACAGACCAGACTGGAGAGGCCAGGAGATAAAAAGGGGGAAATAAATTGAGAGACGGATCGCGGGCAGACGTGTATAATGCGGTGTCGAACAGAGCTGGGGTCAAAGTTGGGCAGCGGACGACGAGACGACCTGCGAAGAACAGTTGCTGCTCAACAGAGTATCGCAAAGTGAGGCAGGTTTAAAGGGACACCTCAATGTACTGACAATGACAAAGCGACATGGTTATTGGGCCATTGTATTGGATATCGTAGTTGTGTGGAGTTGGCATGTTTCTCCAGGTTTCCTCTCACAGTCCAAAAACATGCATGTTCAGGTTGATTGGAGAGTCAGAACTGCCCATGGGACTGAGTATAAGAGTGACAGGTGTGTGTGTGTGTGTAGAATGGTAACCTGTCCGGGGTGTGTTCCCTGCCTTTGACTTGTGCGCCCTGGCCTGAGCAGACCACCCATAACACCAATGGGTGCTAAGCGGGGAGGATAACTGATGGATTGTTGTTACTGAACGACGAGGATTTGGGGATTCGACTGCGATAATAAACAACGCGGACACAGTTAAATGGGGTTAACGTTTGGAATGGGACCGGGCTGAGGTTAAGCTCTCCACCTGCCTCATTAGTTGTGCTTTTGTACCAAACCGGTCCCTGCTTGTCCACCAAATCAGCAAATACTCGGCTCCCTCTGTATCTATATCGTCCGAATCGACTTCGATTAAAAATTCAGAGACTGCGGGAAAAAACAGCAACAACCTAAGCCCCACTTTGCTTATTAATAAGGCAGGGTGGTGGTGGGGGGGGGGATGTTATCCACTCTCCTTAGATCAAGTAGACTCGACGGACTTACTCTTGACCATTTTCCTGCGGTCTTTTTCACTCCCGCTATTTCTCAGAGTAACGAAGGCTCTCGCCAGCCTACGTTCTGGAATGCTCTCATTACCTCGGAGCAGTTGCCAAGGGAGTCGGCGTGATATTCAATACTTCTGTTTCCCCATCCCTCCAATCTCATTTACACTTGACACCTGACATTTGCATAATGGCCTCGCTCCGTCTCCTATCTCCTCAAACACAGGGTTGGAGGTGAGGAAGTTGCACTGCGCGCGTGTGTGTGTGCGCGCGTGCGCGCGTGCGCACTCTTGTTTGGTTGGTGAAGGGTACATATGCCTTTCTAGAATGTGTGGGTGCGTGCGTGTGTGTGTGTGTGTGTCTCAGAGAGAGGGGGAGAGAGGGGGGGAGAGAGAGGGAGAGAGAGAGTCGCAGGCAGGGGTTAAATGACTTCCGTCTTAATCTAGCTCATTAAGCCCGCGGAGAGCACAGAGTGCACCACATTGGCTAATTTGGGACAATTTACGGAAATGCTGGCAGGAACACGTAAATGTGCATGCTAATCAGCGACGCTCTAACCCCAATCAGCCGGAGACAGATATTAGGGCGTCGGGGAAAAAACGGAAGATGAACGCGAGTCTTTGTCTGTTTTTTTGAATGCAAAGCGGCGTGAGAGCTTTGAAAAAGAAAAGAAAAAAGCAGAAACGTGGCACTTGACTCTTTATAGGGCCGTCCTCTGTGACAAAGCGGTCTCGTCTTTCATCACAGGGATATGCGGTGCAGCACAGGGCTGCGGCGCGCACTCACAGCTCAGAAAAAATGTCGCCATGTTTACAAACCCTTTACAATCAAATGTACGGCCTAAAACTACAACCCGGTCGTATCCATTCACTTTCATTAATTACGAAAAAGCGTTTGCGGCCTCCACTTCTGACCTCTGGATTTCCCCATTATAATCAAATTCACGTGCCCCTGCAAGCTGCTAGTGCTAAGTTACCAGCGTTTCCCGTTTGAAACGGTTTTAAAATCACTTTCCTTCCCTACGCACTTGTCAAAACACGAGCCCGTCCGAGCGACAGTTCCGTTCCTCCCGTTAACTAATGACCCCGTTAACTAATGACCTTCCTTTAGTTTCCACTCCTGTTATGCTGCTGTTGCAATATAAAACCATTTCCGGTGGAGCAGCTGGCTCGCCACAGTCAGCCTGCTCATACCGGAAACCTGCCTTAAGACCATACATACTGTGTAAAGAAGAGATCACCTTCGTATTCCTGACGTGACTCTCTCTGAGGCCGTGAAAGGAGCGACTGCCGTTTCACATGGTCTCTCGGCCTGTGTCAGGGTTCTCGTGCCCGATCCAGGCTCGCTTTGGACGTCGTCGCTCGAGGTCGGGGTAGGGAATGAGGGACGAGGGCGTGCCGCAGGCGACGCGTCGAGCCATCGGACCCATTCCTGCACGTGTGGGTATTCACGCGTCCCCGCTCCTTCAAACAGGCCGGGAAGCCACGCGTCTCCGCATTACCCAGGCACATTACGGCGTAATGTGCGGACGCGAGACATTCTCAGGGCGCCGTGGTCAATGACTCACACACACACGCACGCGCGCACACACATACGTAAGGTGGGCACAGACGAACAAACTCGAACTGACATCCACAGAAGCAGTCCTGATGAAAACATCCCTCTCCGTGTGCGGTACGGCCGCACACATTACAGAAATAATCTCTCCCCCCCCTTAATATGGCAATTTGTCACAAATGGCGCGCCTCGCATATTTATCATGATATCTTTATGTGGCACCCCCCCCCCCCCCCCCCCCCCACCCGCGAAAAGAAAAATAATATAATCCTCCCCCACATCCCTCCTAGCCAGAAAGCTAGCGAGCCCGAGCCGAGCAAAATGTCGTACTTAGCAAATTGCATTTGAATCCAGGGGGGAATAAATACTACAGATAAAGACCGCTCTAATGTGCTCAAATCCATTAGAAATCTCATATTCACACATAGCAGAAATCACATTACAAGATGCCCCTAATGTCATTTCACAGGGTTTTTCCACCAGCATGTGCTGCCAGGGTGAGACACCAACATCAAACATAATGGATTCCCCCCCCCCCCATCCGTCTGCTGTCCATTCCCCTCATGGAGTCTTGTCCCTCCTAGCTGCCGTCGTTGAGGACGGGGGCTCTATTTTTGGGCGGGCGTAATGAATTTAGCCAGTTATACAGGAGAGACCACTCACGGACCGGAGGGGGGGGGGGGGGGGGGGGCACGGCGAAGTCGTACACTCTCCGCCGACCCTGGAGGGAAGCTCGCCACTTCGTCGTTGTTCCACTTTATTGCAAGAGTGTTTCCAGCCCCCGACTTCCCACGCTCCACTTGACTCGGGGGGGAAAAACAGGCGAGCGCACGGGGCCGACGTGGAAAGACCGCGCGCACTTCTGCCCGTTTGGATAACTCTTAGAGCGGAGTGATCGACGTCGACATCGATTCCCCCCCCACCCCCCCCACCCCCCCCCCCTCCGAGGAGAGACTCGAAGCCTGGCAGGAGAACGGGGCGGCCATTTTGACGGACGGGTGTTCAAATACGTACAACCTTTACCTCAGAATAACAGCGGAGGGAAGAGAGCGGCGGAGGAGAGGGCGGGGGACGGGAGAGGCGGTAAACGGACTCGATCAGAGTCCGGGAGTTTGGCTTCTCTGCTCCGACATGACCGGTCAGGGATCAAACCATCACCGGCATCGGAGGACGAGAGACATCCATCTCTTTTAAAAGATGCATGCTGCGCGCGCTCCCGACGTGAGCCTGGAAGGACTCAGTTTGAGAACACGCCGTATTTGGCTACCAATATATTTAGAGCCAGAAACCTTATCCGAGAGACATCGACGTCGTTGAATTTGTGACTCCGCGAAAGCGAGGAGGCCCCTCGGGACGTCGGCGAGATGAAACGAGCCGGGCAATTTACCCCAAACGACCAAATGGAAAATTACAAAGCAAATATCCACGGAGTTGTGAGTGGCGGCAGCCGGTCTTGCGGTAGATTCCTGAATGCATCCCGCTTCTCATCCCAGAGGCTTCTTCAAGCAATGGATGAGAGGTGGAATGCCTCCATGGACCTCCAACAAGTCCAGCTGCCCTGACGTAAACCTCCATCTGTTACCACGACACTGATCAACGAGAATCTCCATAGACGACACAGAGAATAAAGTCCAACATCTGAGTTCTTTTGCTTATTCACACAACGCTGCATAGAATCTGCAATCTATGACCATCTAAGTCCGGCTGCCACGACTCTGCAACTCCATGGGTATGTGAAAGAACCGACGTGATGGAGTTTCTGCTTAAAAAAGGCGAGAACGTCTCTCGCCTGACGATTTACCCAAAACGTCCAAATGGAAAAATTACAAAGCAAACAACGTCAGTGGACGAGGAGAGAGAGGAGAGTCATGGCAACTGGGCTTTTTGTAGACGGTCGATCTACAAAAAGCCCAGTGGCCACCATCACACTTAGTCAGCCTCTAGACCTCGACTTCAACCCACGCGGAAAGGACAAAGAAACTCCTACTACCAATTACTGACTGTGAAACAAAAACATCTGGGCTCCGTTCAGCCACCACTGGATCAGTGAGTCAGGAGCATCTATCTTTGAGAGTAATTAACTATCCAGAAAGATGGACTAACTTATGTAATCGCCAATTAAGAGATCACAAGCACTCCTTTTCGCAGGGAGCGGAGGATTTTAATGAGCTTTAATGACTTGTTGATCGGCTGGCGGGCTTTGTTTGGAGAGGTGCGCGGGGCAAGACGCGCTGGGAAGAGTTTAAAGAAGAAGACAAACCAAAAGAAACAAAGAAAAACAAACTGCTTAGCAGGTTATAGGGAAACGGAAGCATGTGGATGTGGATGACTGTGTTTGCATCTGTGTAGGCTCGGGCATATGCTCATCTATAGCTCCCCTCAACAATCAACCCACCCCCCCCACTCCTGTACACACAAACATACACACACACACACACACACACACACACGCACACACACATCCTGCACAGGCTACTTCAGAAGCCTGGACCCAGACGGGGTGAGCAGATCAATCAATTACATCTCTGCTCCAGCAATCAAACAAGGTTATTATCAGGCAGCGGCTCACCGACCTGGAAAGGCCCGGCCAATCAAAGGCTGCTGTGATGTGGGGGCCGGCGCCCGCTCATGTGACAGTAACACAGAGTGGCAGCTCATGTCGTCAGGGGATGGGAGGATGGAGGGAGGAGAGACAGACAGCCGAGGCTGGATTCAAAGGAGAGGCGAGCGTGCAGGACAGGAACAAGAGAATATCTGTAAATCAGCCGTCCCCGGCACTCTGTCTTTACCTTGACATTACTCTCAGAAGGACAGCGGAAGATAAGAAATGTTGGAAACAGTTATATATATATATATATATATATATATATATATATCTGAAAAAATAGAGAGGGGTTGTAAAATTCCATCCTGTTTTCTCCATCTCTCCGGGGCTGATTGCGTCCCTGCAGAATGGAGGAAACGACAGAAAAACAGAGGAATGAAGGAGGGAGGGAGGGCGGGAGAGAGCAACACATGTTGCAAGCGTCTCTCCACTGTGGTTCGGCAATTCTCCTCCTGGCAACAGCCCCCTCTGGCACTCACTCGACAAGCGCCCGGGGGAATGCTGCTTCCCACCCCTGTCCTTTCACAGCAACAGGTCCCGGGAACCACACCAGGCTCCGTTCAATTATGCCACCATCCAAAAAAGAAGGGAAGGGAAGGGATGGGGGGACTTTCATTTCATCAAATTATTGTTGGTCACACAAAGCTACAAATCTCTGGAGATCTGCGATCTAATCTCTGGCGAGAGCGGCCGATGGGAGGCGACACTGAGACGGGGAGGGGCAGGGGTGTGCGCTTACGACCCGGCCGCCTGGAAAGGCTTCAAAAGCGTAGGCGTCACACTCTCCGTAAACGCCTGTTTCGGCACCCCAGCAGAGTTCCCGCCTCCGCCCTGACCAGGCAGCGGTCTCCAGCATCCGCTCTCGTCTTTTTCGGCCTTTTTTTCTCATTCCCTCCACAGACCCGAAAACCGCGGGGACCCTCAAAGCCGACTTCATAAGAAGTCGACTGCTGAGCGTTCAGACAAACCAGGCCCCGGTTAAGCTAAGCTCCGGCTGACGACTGCTTCTCGCGGGTCTGTCGGGCAGGTTGCCCTGGGAAACCGAGTCTGATTCCATTATGGGATGGATAAACACAATCAAAGAGTTGATCCACCTTCTATAGCCAGAGAAAAGACCCCCGCAATGGCGGATCTAATCTCCTGCACAATATCTGATGTGTGTGCATGAGCGAGTGTGTTCGTGTGTGTGCGCGCATGTGCGCGTGTGCGCGTGTGCGTCTAACCCACAGTGTGTGCGCCTGCCTCTGTGCATGCGTGTGCTTGTAAGACATGGGGAGATTGAAAACTCTGCACCTCTCCGGAAAGCGGCTGAAGTTGCACTTTTGGAGAGCGATAAAAACCAGCAGTATTATTTACAACACGGTGTGTAAGACAGCGAGAGAGGGGGTGTGTGCATGCGTGTGTGTGTGTGTGCGCAGTCCTGCGTGGAGGGCACCGGTGAGATATAAAGGATGGAGACGCGGCAGTGCCGCAGCGTGCGTCGGGTAGGGGGAAACCTGACATATTCATAGCAAAGCGTGCCGCTGTGCTCTGCAGACATTTGCCTGTTTCCCCCCCCCCCCAGCACTCGTTCTCCCACTCTGGGCCCGGGCCCTGCTGCTCTCCCACTGCGTACGCTCCCCCCCCCCCCCCCCCGAGGTTCGGTCCCAATTAGACGCGAGGTGCCCGTTCACTGCGGAGCGGGGGAGGGGAGGCATCCCTCAACGTCCACCAACCGCCTACTACGAGGTCGGAATCATCCGGCGACTGGGCACGTGTTGCTCCAGCGGCTAGCGGAGTGCTAGCTGGCTCTACTGTTTGCTCTGATCCCTACAGCTAATTGTTCCAGCCATCCCCTCCATCGCTTCTGTGCTCACAGTATAGGTACATCTTTAATATTTTAGGGTCAAACTGGCTTTTTTCCGAACGTCTGGTAGGAAACTGAAAAGTACTCGGCTTACCGTCTCCTCTCCTCATTCGCCCCCCCCATTGCCCCATCTCCAGCTTCTTATGGACCCTCTACATGAGGATGCAAATCTGCTCCAGTCAGGCTAACGAGCGACGCTACGTGCACGCTAAAGGACTCTCTATCACTCCGCGTTTTCATTCTCCTCCGGACTCCTCGGGCCCTATTCTCACCCTACCTGGCCGTCGGATTCTTTTATCGTCTTCCCCTTTTGTGTTTCTCCTTTATGTTTCTCTTTCACTGCTCCCCATCTGCTCTCTCCTCTGCCGTCGTCGGACTCTTTCTTCTGCCTTCTTTATCTCTTCCTCTCCCTGACCTTTCCGGTGTGGAATCCTCTCCTCCACTCGATTCCCAGCTTTTAATGGGTGCGGGTTAGGCGGCGAGGGGGGAGCGCGAGGGTGCTATTTACTGAGGAAAATCCTCCCGACCCGGCGCGAAAAGATTAGCGCAGAGGAGAGCAGGGGCTGGCAACGCAAAGCAACGCGAGTGCGTACGCGGGGCCTCGCCGCTGCATTCTGAAAAGCCTCCATGCGGACGGGCCTCTGAGCGGGTGTCGTCGTTCGAGGAAGGAGCGGAGGAGTCGTCGCAGATAATTCAGAGCCCATGCGTGTGCCAGTGGCAGAGGCTAGCCCACCAGGTCCACCTGCATAATTAGCAGCTTTTACCGCTCGCACACATGCACGCACCGTGAAAGACGATGGTCTGGGGGTCAGCATCCTGCCCAACACAACCAGTGAGTGAGCCGTTATGACCGCCTCCTTCTTGCTTTGCACCCTTCCCCGCGATGTATTCACGACTTGAGGTGGCGGGCGAGACTCCACCGGACCGCCCTCGAGTTGTTCGCACCCACGGCATCGTCGAGGAGAGCAGACCGGCCGACGGACAAACAAAACATCACCCTCAGTTAATTAGCGGGCGGGCTCGGGTCCGCTCCCACGCAGCCACCTTTCGCTCCGTAATCACATTCAGGACGGCGAGCTCTTACGGTCTCATGGAAACACCGGCCTTCGAAATGTCAGAGGAAATGCGGGAAATCAAAATATTAAAAGAGGGCCCTGTCAGCGGGCGCCGGATCCGAGGAGTCGACGGGGCGAGTGTCTGCTCGAATCGGTTAGGAAAGCTAAGAAAAAAAGAGAGAACTTCTTTAAAAATGCATTCGATTTCACCTCCAACTCCAACCCCCGGTCTGATCGTGTTGGTGTGTGCGTGGAGCGGCTCCAGACGTCTTTTGTGTTGTGCCACAGCGAGGTACAAACGATAGCGTGTGCTCGCACACACACGCGGCCACAATTGTTCCTATGAGTTGTGACAACGTTTCGCAGACTAATTAAGTTGAAGTTGAGTTAATTAAGGCACAGCATGGCAACGTCTCCGCTGGACGAGAGCGCGCGACGCCGGATGGGCACGCGCGTGGACGACGGGCCCAGGCCCGGTCGCGCCTGGTCATCGTGCGTGGGGCGAGCGGGAGGGAGAGATTAGTGGCACGCTCAAGCTTTTCAAAATGCCAGCCTCGTCCAGAGCAAGGGGTGCAAATACCACCCAAATGTCAGCGGGAGACCCCGCGAGTCGGAGTAAATTGGCCGCTACATGCACAGACACCCCAGCGTCCGGCCCACGTTGTGTGCGCCTCTTTAGAAGCATACATTATACACCCTGAGACTCGAGGTCGGACCGCAGCACCAGCGGGGGGGGAGCAGACCTGGCGTTATTCATGCGCCGCAGACAGGAAGTGACGTTCGGAGATGTATTCGGCCTGGCAAACCCAATAAGCGAATGGCCCACAGATGGACTCCACAATGGGGTCACAACCCGCACATTATTACATTTGATGTGGAGAGATAAATGAAATATAAATACAGAGGGAGAGGAAGAGAGGAGCAATAAGGGCATTAGGAGAATCCACTCCACAGCAGCCCCTCTCCCATAATAATCCGTCCTCTTTCTGGCCTTCAGCCAGAGCTAGACTGCCGTTGCAGCCGGCTCTGCAGGGTAGCCCAGATGTCCTCTTCCCAAGCCACCTCTTCCAGGTCTTCCTTAGGGAAGCTGCGGGCTTTCCAAGACCAGGTGGGACAGATAATCCCTCCAACATACTCCGGATCAAAGGTACAGATATGCGACTCTCGTCTCCTTTTGGCCGCTTCGATACCTTCCGCCCGAAACAGAAGTCGGTAACGGATCACAAGTGCAGCCAGGCACAACGCTATCAAATACACTTGACTTGTAACGGAGAACAAAGACACGGCTCTCACTTGGGTTATACATGAACCGAATAGCTCTCGAGAACGGTGCCGTCACCCCGCATTTCCCCAGTATTCATCACCGAACCTCCGAGGAGATGACTGTGAACTGTGAGTGCCACCTTGCAGCTGTATGCCCCTGTCAAGGAACAGAGGAGTTAAATCAAGTATGAAGTGGATTTTTGGAAATGGGGGGGGTTTATCGACATGCATAATTCCAGTTGATTATTTTCAGATAGTTGCAACCTGCGGCCCCATGCCTCCAAAACCTTTGACTGCGATGCTTCAAACCAACAGAGTGGATCAATGGCCCGGTCGGCTCACAGCAAGAGGCTCTCGGGTTCAAGTCCCGGTCAGAGCAATTATTTGAGACGTTTGCATCTTCACCCTGTGAGTATACTGTATGGCTTAGGGTTGACTGGAGTGTCTGAGCTGTCCCAGGTGTGAGTGTGAGAGTGAATGACGTACGTCCTGTGGCGGACTTAAGACCTGTGCAACCTCCGCAACACTGCTGGGTACAAAGCGGAGGGGGGGGGTTCATTTCTCTGTCCAGATGGCTGGGCCAGTTTTGATGAACTCACGCCTTAGGTATCACATTTACATAGATGACACGGACAATCCAGGAAATGAATGCCTCTTAGCACGTGGTGCAATAAAACCACGTCCTCCCAGGTCAACAGAGCTCATGTGCCTATGCATGTCTTAGTCAGGCCTGCTCATTTCAGGTTACGTGGCTTCAATGAGCATCGCATTGGTTTACAAGGCAATCAGATGCAACATGATTTGCATTACGAATGGGGCACTTTGTATAACATAAGACGTAATGGTAATACCCGCAGGGAAATTAGATTAATGCACCAGCTGAAAGTGATATGCAGTGAGGCAAAAAATTAATATAATGACACAAGTAGAATAGAATAAGAAGCTTGGCTTTACTTTTGTCTGAATGAATTCCAAAGAGAGAGAAAGAAAAGTTTGGGGAATTATTTAGCTTAAGTGACGGGTACAACAGTCATTATGCAAGCAGATGGCACATTCTGATCAGATTTCTCTTGACTCTCAGAGGAGATTCTCAATCAGCTCGGTCATCTTTACACAAAGAGTTGTAGATTCTGTGCAAATAGATTTGTGGCAGATGGGTGGCTGGTGGGCTTCCCCACTAGCCAGTCAAAGACTTAAGTGTTGGATGAGGGAAAATATCTAGTTGCTATTACTAACTCTTTGAACTCTCTGGATTGGTTAGCTGTCAAGCAGAGGTTTCCATGGCGATCTCTTCCAATTAAACCCAATCACGGCGACGACATGAGAACGAGATACAGCCAACTTCCCTAAAAAGATCACGGCGTCGCCTGTTCCTTTGAAAGGCAGACGGGAAGGAGGCGAACAACAGACAGCCACGAAATAAAGTAACACAGGCGCACGAGCACAGTCAAAGACGAAGACCCTGTTGTCTTACTCAGCCACACAGCGCTGTCTCCCAGTGCTGCAACCCCCAGCTGCTTCTGTCATTAAAGCTGCCATGAGTTGCATGGCTGGCGGCAGGAGGTGTAGTGATCCATCAGCGGCGCGCCAGAGCCTCGCCATTAGAAAACCATCTGGAGGAAACAGCGCTCCATTGGCACCGGGAGCCTCGAGAGGGCAGGTCGGAGGGAGGGAGGGAGGGAGGGAGGGAGCGAGGGAGGGAAGAGGGGAGCCCTGTGAGCAAGGCAGTTTGGTGTGATTGATACGAGCCATTAGGGGCAACATGCGAGAGGTTGGCAGAAAGCAACTCGCCGTTTTAGTTTTGGTCATTTGTTCAGACAAAAGCTTGGCGAGACCAACCTTGAACAGGGGGTGAACGTCAGTGTGTGTGTGTCCGAGAGGGAGGGAGGGAGAGAGAGAGAGAGAGAGAGAGAGGAAGGAGAGAAAGGCGAGACAGAAAAGCTCAAGGCCAGCAAAGGAGAAGGCTTGCACAGATGCGTGCAGACGCAGTCCGACGTGCAAGCGCAGACTCTGCGAAGCCAGTCATTTCCTTTCAGAGAGCATCGGTCAGTCAAACAAAAGGAAACACGACGACTGACAATACGGCTCAGGTGAGCGCGGATGGGATGAGGAGCGGAGCGGGAGCGGCAGACGGGGTGCAGCCTGTTCACTGGTCGGCCCGGCGTGCAGTTCTCCGGTCACGCCGGGGCTGGCTTTAATAGCGTCGACCTCTTAAAGGCTTCAATCTTTACATTCGCTGACATTCAACGTCTAAATCGGCATTCGACAGCTGCGGAGCAGGCCAATCACGCATGCTTGACTAATACTATTAGCATTATCCTCGCATATGATATATTATTTTATACATATGGCGACTGCGGCTCAGAGGGAGCTCAGTGGTGGTGGTTCAATCGAAGCCCCTGCGCCCTCATGTTGAAGTTTTCCTAAGATGCTCTTCACGTGGACGTACATAGACGATCCTTTTGAATCGAACATGTGAAGGCAGACATTCCCGGCCTCATACGAGAACCTCCAGCCCCTCGTGTCGGCACGTAAACTTACGGCCTGTGTGCTCATCGTCAAAAGAAGGCGCGTTTGCACCGTCCCCACCCAATGAGCTGCAACGTTAAAGGAACTTTGTCCGTTCAATCGGCAAAGCAAGTAAGCCGCATCGCAGCGCGGCTGGCGCCCAGATGGAGCTCTCTCCGCCCGGCTGTTAGCCCGCCAGCCTCGCGCGAAGGGACAAAAGGCGCGCACGCCAACAGGCGACGCTCGCCACGCCCCTCCACGTTAAAGAGTGCGCTCCGCCACGCTCAGACGTATGCCAAGCACCGCCGTGCAGGACTAGGGGACACCACCGTTTAATGGCTCCGAGAGGGTAATGCATCACCGCATGCAGGCCAATTCAATTAAGCCGCTTCGCTATTAGATTTACGCCACCCGCCTGGGACCGCAGCGCTGTATGGGAAAGCGCCAGACGTGCGGAGCATTGCCACAAAGGCGGCCCTTTTCAAATGCCCAAATTTGATGGGAAACAAAAGCGGAGGCCGCGGAGGATCCCGATTCCTGGACGGCATCAAGAAAACACTGGGAGCCAAAAGCACAGCATATTACATCACGTTTGATTTACGACGTCCCGCCGAACGTTAAAACGGCCGGAATCGATAGACGGTCGCTAAGAGGCCGTGTAATGCAATCCATGTACATTTTACTGGAATCGAGTCATGTCCCAGCCTCCGCGGGCCTCGAATGGCTCGGCCAGACCAGTCGGACAATGATCTTTCACACATGCGCAACATGAATTAGTCAAACGCGCTCTGTTACACGAAAGGCAGCATGGTCTGTCTCTCATTGACTTTATGCTAGCACAATCTAAATAAGCCGTATAACGCAGAGAGGCGGACAGGTGCTAAACACACCACACAAGGAACCACTATAAAACAGTAATAAGGTCTTGAGTTGGTGGCTGTGTTACGTAACAGCCCTGGTTTGAACAATCTGCTTTACAGGGTGGTCCCATGACTACTGGTCTCTGGTCTGTTTTTATCAATACGTGCAATATCTTAATGGGACCAAGAAGACATAATCAAAAGGGTGGCTCAAAATACGTTTTGATAGTATATATGGGGATTTTCCAGGTGCTCCTGTCACCCTTGAAAACCAGTAAGTGATGGCAAAATGTGCTAAAACTTACCTGTTGCCATAAGGTACTGGTCCAAGGGATCAATGCAGTTACTACTAACAAAAACACACGTCTTCCCACAGTTTTTTGGGGGCTGGATGCCGGTTGTATCGCTCAGCGCCGTACCTGAGAAGAGGCTGGAAGATGACGGTGATGTTCCTCGCTCCTGGCTTGCACACAAACTTCATTTCTCCCCCCTCGATCAGGTTGTCATCGGCGCCACCTGCGACACAGCAGACAGGAGCCAAATGTGTCAAAACAGACCCGCAGACAGCGCGGTGCTGCTGCAGCGGGCGGAAGGCATGTTATGCAAAGCATAGGATATGACTGAAAGCTGGAAAACGTGAAAAAGACCTGTTCAAGATTCAGGTGGTTCAAAGGATGGTTCTGGGTTTGTGAGTGTCGCTGTTTGGATGACCCCGAACCTCAAACCTGACCTTGAACTCGAGAATGAATGTCACAAGAAACATCTCTTCATCAAGAAATATTTTCAAACCAGTCTTGAGAATCTTTATGGACCAGGCCGGGGGGAGCGCTCCACCCTTCAACAACACACGGGTCACCCGGTGCAGCTCGCCATCACACATATCAATGCATCCCACATGCTCCCACTCCTCCACGGCCCGGCGTCGCTGCGTGGGTGAGCCCCCCAGCTAACAGGGTTAATCAGAAAATCATTGCCGTGTAACATGCTCAGAAAGGGAGGGGGGGGGGTCAAACTGAGGGAGGGAGGGAGGGAGGGGGGGTGGGGATCATAGGGGAGACAGAGAATCACCGAAGCTCATTACCTCCACTCATCCCGAAGTAATCAATATAATTGATGGAGGAGGAATTGTGGCCCGTCGTCGATACGGCAAGCGAAAGGACTGGACGCGTGACAGTTTGAAAAGGGTGGCACGCACGAGTGCGCACCTGCTTGTATGCATCTGCGTACGTATGCACGTGTCGGTACAGTGGGGATAGGAGGGCGCAGGGAAAACATTATTCATGACGAGTCCTTGTTTTGGTTTTATGATTAGGTCCCCAAAGCGCCGGGTGACAGTACGACTGTAGAACGAGACTGTACGATAAATAACCTTCTGGAGTCAAAACCGAGGGAGGCCCACGCATGATTGATTGGGCCGTAGGCGGGGAAAAGTTTGCCTCCGCGATTCATAACTCCTACTACTGCATTCTGGACAGGTGCACAGAGTAAGTGAAGCGCAAACCCCGGACAGAGATGGGGCTGAGACGGCGATGGCGGAGGCTTGGATTGGCTTTTCACACGTGTTAAAGGTCAGAGAGTGCGGAACACGCGCGCCCGTGTTCCGATTTCAGCACGGCGCGAAGCCCCGCTCCTCTGTTTCCTCCCGTTCCACGTCCGCTCCGATCCTGATCTGCTGCCACGGAACCCGCCCGCGCGCTACGCCCACGTCCCCGCCGCTAAGTGGATACAGAGACGAGGTCCAATTCACTGGAAGTCTCCCCCTCTCCATCTCGCCATCCATTCATCCTTGCTTTGGTGCCAATTCAATTAAGACTCAATTACAGGCTCCTAAACAAAGCTGCCACCAACGCACTCTCTTGCTCGCCCTCCCGCAACCGTCTCCCTCTCACTCTCTCTCTCACACACACACACACACACACACACACACACACACACACACACACACACACACACACACACACACACACGCACACACACACACACCCTCACCGCCGCGAGTGTGAGCGAGCGAGCTGGCTAAAGTTTTTGTTTCCTCGTCACCAGCTTGCAAACACTCAAGTTCCTGTGAACAACGTCAATACGTTACAGAGGCTGAGGAAGTCGGCGCTGGACTCCCACACACACACGCACACGCGCACGCACACGCACACCCAACTGACTACCATGTATATATTCCCG
>CM055209.1:10421376-10436376 GCA_029224185.1 Karalla daura | reverse complement strand
ATGTTCCCGTGATGTTGCGGCTGCCGGATTTGCCCGGGTGTCGCTCCTCGGGGTGTTTGCCTGAATCTGTGAAAATCTCCCGTCTCATCTCCAAACTGCGACGAGGTGTGAGATGAAGCAGTCACACACCTGCTCCCAGGCACTAGCTAGTGGAGCATTCGGTGAGTGCCACAGTTGCTGGTTCAAATCCCAGTCTGGGGCCTTGGAGTTTACATATTATCCCCGTTTCCCCCTCGGGTGCACGTTCAGCTCAACTGGAGACTCTGGACTGGCCCGGGGTGTGCGTAACGAGCAAGACTGAGCATCAGTTCTCTCCAGATTCTGTAAAACGCTCCGGTCACAGGTTCCTGAGGTGCCGTGATGACAGAACAACAGGTCGAAGGCGCGCGCCTCTGATATCAATCTTCGAATAACTACCTGTAATGACTTCTCCATCATCACGCCGCCATCCTTCCATTTCCCAACCGGGGGCCTCGCTGAAGAAACAACGCACTCATCGTCACAGGCCGCAGCGCATTTCCCTCGCCGTGCCCGCGCTCCGCTCTAATTTCGGATGAGGATCCATCATGGATGAGGATCCATCGGCGGCCACGCGAAGGAGGCGGGGGGGGGGAGACAACGCCTGTGATGTTTGGAGCCGTCGCCTGCTCCGTCTTTGCTTTCACGCTGAACACAAATACAGGCTTATCGCGCCAGTAGCAACTGTCAGCGAACGTCTGGCGTGAAGGCCCGGCACCTGAGCGAGAGGGCCAACATGTCACCGCCCGTCACTCGCTTTACGACGTGTCGCTGGATTGCGCGCCCTCCTCCCCTGCCCGGCACGAAGGCCCTCATCAGTCACTCCACGCGACGCGTGCTTCGCCTCCATCGCCCGGCACCCTGGGTGATGATTTCGTTGGAAATGATTTGACGTTTGACGGGCTCCTCGCGAGGTAGGAGGCGGCGAACGCGCGGACTCGCTGTACGCAGAGGACACTCCGTTCCTCCCGACCTTCGCTCGGCCACAGTGTGTCTCAAGGGTCTGGGGCAAGAGGAGCGTCTGAGTCTCTGCGCAGTTTCCTTTCCACCAATTCGCCTTCGGACGTCTCAGCAACGCGCCACATACACTAGCTGTGAATTATTAGCGGATATGATACTACCTCCGTGAGGCGCTGTACGCCCGCTGAATCGAATTAATCGCGTAACGAGAAGAGGAAAACCTTTTTCTCCCCCCCCCTCGCCTTCCGCCTTAGGATTGGCAGGTAACAACATCAGTTAAAGGACGAATCAGACTCCATGAGCCAGGCACCCGAAGCAACGTGAAATGCCTGTCGAGGTTCGCCTGAGACACAGACGTCGCAGTCTTTGACGGGACTTCACCTGGTTACGGTCTCGTTCAGACGCGCGTTTAACAAGTTGACTCCAGCAAACACGCAGGCACGAGAAGACATCAGAAGCGTCCGGGCTCGAGCGGAGAGCCGAGAGAGGAAAAGGAAGGGAGGAGCATCCATCGCATCCAAGCAGGTGTCTTCCCATGTTCCGGCGCCATTACCCTGTAATAATTATTGACTTTTTCCCACCAACGGGGCTCCACCCAACGCTCCGTCTGGGAACATGATGAATGGGAATTGCGAGGAGGTCAGCGGAAGTCAGGCATCGATCAGCACGGGGGGATGAGGCGAACGGCTACTCCCCTCGAATGCTGTCAACGGCTGGGAGACGGGAGGGCGATCGGGGAGAGGGAGCCGACCATCCCGGTCCGGCCCCATCGTGCACCATGGCACGCCGCTGGGCAGGAGCAGGCCGGGTCTGTGAACGCGCGGCAATCAACATCCGCTATCCCCACCACCGCCTCCCACAAGAGGGTTTTCTTTTTTTTTTCTTTGTTTTTTTTTTCCATTTGCACCTCTCCCCTCCCCTCCTCTCCCCTCCCCTCCCTCCCCTCCCCCGTTTGCATGTACAAATCAGGTTGACAAGGAATGCCACTTCTGGTCCCTCACAGGCGTCACTCTCCTCCCCCTCCTCCTCCTCCTCTGCCTCTCATGGGAGCATGATGCTATTATACATAAACAAGAACAAGCCTTTATCCCCCCCCACCCCCACCACCACCACCTCAGATGGAGCATAAGGTATAAAGGCGTGGGCAGAGAGAGAGAGAGAGAGAGAGACAGAGAGAGAGCTGTTTGTAACCAGATTGGACTGTTCTTTTTGTTTGCCGGACACGAGTCCATTTGAATATCAAAAGGGGAAATAGCGAACGTGCGAAATAGATTTGGAGGCGAGTTGATTATGAATACATCCGAAGAGCGGAGGGAGGTCAGAGGTGGGAATGGGAGCGAACGTACGTGACTACACCTATAGGAGGGGCGGGCGGGCGGGGGGGGGGGATCTGAAGAGTGTATGTTTGTTTACACACATGTTCAGGCAAGTGCGCAGTCCGTGTGTGCGTGTGTGTGTGTGTGTGTGTGTGGTGATGGGCAGGCAGAAGCGGGGGCGGGCTGTCGCTCCGAACGTGCCCCGGGGCGAGGCAATATCGCCAGCGACACAATGAGGAGAGACACAAAGACACAGATTCTATTCCTCTTTGTGACACAAAGAGGAATAGAATTAACAAAGAGAAGGCGGAGGACGCGTTATCGGCTCGGCTCGGGGACGCGTTCACACTCCACCCTCCAGGTGAGCAACGGGCCAGACACGCGCACATGGCAGAGAGGCAACGGGTGGAGGGGGAGAGTAATGATAAACTAGGGAGGGCGAGGGCGTAGAGGTATAGCGGCCGGGCGGCGCTGTGACACATCTGTAGCTAGAAAATTGTCATTTTGATCACGTATTCATGGGCATCGCGCGATCGGATCGGGAGGCCGACACCAATTCACTCAAGATCCGGGGAAGTTGAGCGACGCGCAAACAGAAGTGGATTCCAGAGAGTGCGGAGTGGGCCGCTGTTTGGACTTTGTCGACTTGTTGCGAGACCGCTTCTTTCCGCCTCTGGCGGCGGCGGCACGGCTGGATTTAAAAGGAACAATCAAAGTCCCATTTCCTGGGCGGCGTTGGGGCGAGCGTCTGAGTTAATAACTGTATTGACTGGGAGCCGACCACTGAGGAGGAGAAGAGTTTAGGAAACTCCGAGTGGAGAGACTAAGAGACACACATGGCTAAGCTTTAAGTGTTGAGTAATCCCACAGCCAGAAGAACTCATCAGCCCAATCTCTCATTCTGCCTCTTTTCCTCTCCTCCTCCCTCCCTACAGTAACTTTAATTCGAAGAGAGAGGGGGGAAAAAGTCCCTCTCCACGCCGTCTCAATACATATTTTTCTAATTTCTTCCTTCAGAAATCTCTTAATGGCTTCTTCGCTGGACCCTGATGAAAACAATGACTTTTAACCCCCCCCCCCCCTCTCCTCCTCCTCCTCCCCCTCCTCCTCCTTCCCTCCATCCATCTCCCCCCTCCCTCCATCACAGCCGACTTATTTCACTTTCTAAATGATTTCTTACTCCTTCAATCTCTTTGCAGCCATTCAGGGCCGAGGCCCAGGCTTGTGGCCGGCGCTGCGCATTGTGACAGGTGAAATGAAAGCCCAGAGAAATCTCATCTTCTTATAAACGCTCCGAGGCATTCAGCCAGTCAAAAAAAATATTGTGCCCACCCCCCCACCCCCCCCACCTCCCACCAACCCACACCCGCACACCACCTCCTCCCTCGTTCCATTTCTTTCGGAGGCGCCGACAGATGGAAGAAAAGGGAGAAGGAAAAAAAGTGAGCCGTTACTTGAAGACCATTCGGGGGGTTTTCCTTTATCCACAGTTAATCAATGCTCCTCTGTCTGCGGCCATGGGAGCCGAGGCACCACACTTTGCATATATTAAAAACCCGGCGCGCTGAAACGTCTTCTCCGGCTCCAGGTCGAGTCCGCCTCTCGCAATCTGATAGCTAAAAAAACGTAGATAAATGTTTTAGTACACCCCGCCCGCCCCGCCACCCCTTGCCCGGTTGTCACAGACAGTTGCGGGTGATGTCACGCAGGAGTCGCCACAGCTTAAGATCGGCTGCCGTTTCTATTTTATCGAACGTCGGAGGTGTCAAAAGTCCTTTCTCAGGTGCGAAGAGGAAGAAGGAAAAAGCAGTGGCGGCGCACAGACAAACAGCGCTGTCAGCCAGGGCTGATTGAAACCTCAAGGTCGCAGCCGGAGAAAGTGAAAGCTGGGCCGCGAGAGAGGGAGAGAGAGAGAGAGGGAGAGAGAAGTAGAAGAAGAAGTAGAGAAGTAGAGGAGCAGTGGAACAGCTCCGGCTCTCTGGGGTCTGGCTGTGCAGCTCACTCACTGTGCTGTTGTGTGTGTGTGTGTGTGTGCGCGTGTGTGTGAGAGAGACTGCGTGTAAGTGAGTGAGAGCTTTTCAAGGCCTCTCCCTGTAGGCGGATTCTGCAAAGTCACCCTGCTCTCTGCTTCTCGTCAATCTCTCCCTCCATCGCCCTCCCGCCCCCCCCACCCCGTCCTCTCTCCCCACACTTCTCCTTCTCCCGGAGAGCGAACGTCTCGACCTGCAACGTGCCCTTCCGGCCCAACGACGGCCCTCCGTCTCCACCTCCTCCAGTCTGCCCATTACTGTCCCTCTCCCCTCTCTCTCTCTCTTTGTCCTGTTCCCACACCTGTTTGTCTTCCTAATCTCCCATCTCTCACGTTAGCGCTCCCGCACTCCCGTCCCCCCCCCCCCCAGTTCGTGGGTCGTCGTTTCTCTGACTTTTTCTTTTCCTTTCTTCCCTCCTCGAGCCTCTGACCTTCCCTCCTCTCATCCCCGCGCCCGACCTCAGCCTCCGCTCACGCTGCTCTCTTTCTCTCTTTCTCTCCCACGCGCCTCCGACTCGGCCCGATCTGTTCTCCTCGCTGCCGCGGTCGCCCGTCTCCTCACCTTGGCGTTCGATACGTCTCACGCTCGTCCCCGGCCCCCCCGCCTCGTCTCAAGATCTTTCCACCCGTCTTCACCTCACGTCTCCGGTCCAGCTGTTCAGCAGTGCCTGCACCCCTCTACTCTTAATTCGCCCACCCAGAGAAGGACGAAAGTTCAACCTGGCCTATTTAAAGTGTTTTAAGCACTCCATTTAGAACTCTATTTATCACTTATAATAATACATTAACTAAAAAAATAATCATTTATTTTAAATATTTATCTACTTGTGATTTATCACTCCATTTATAAAGCATGTGTTGACAGCAAAGATTGTGTATGGTCATAAGCACATGTGATTACTCTCCAGTTAGACCCATTTTTATCATGTGTTTCTATCATGATTAGACTTACCTCAGCCTTTCTCTTCTTAGGTAAACTAGTTACCTAAGAACCTAGTTAGGTTGCTGGTCAAGGTTTAATCCATTAAAGTACATGACAAGCTTTCCCATACCGATAACTCTCTCTACAGCTCATGATCTGGGCCAATCTCTGCCAAACATCTGGTCTCCTTGCCATTTGACAGAACTTATCTCTCTGTTTTCAAATATATAACGTCTTAAGTTTCAAATGTAAAATGATCAAGACAAGACCTACACTGAGTCCTATAAAAGTCTCTAAGATATCCCGACTTTGGATTTCTTGTCTTAAATGTGTGTAGTTCCAGTGGATTTCAGTGCATCTGTTTTTTTCATATTTTTGAGCAGAAAGTGTTGTCAATTTGTCAGAAGGCGCGTACTGAGGCGCGACCCGTCTTTCCTCGGCACATCGCTCTCTCCCTCTCTCTCTCTCTCTCACCTTGTAATTCTCCACTCTTGCTGTAGAGCTCTCGCCGCTGCTCTCTCAAGTAGGCACTCATGCTAATGGCATGGGAAGATGATTCAAACCTGCAAAACAGACGAGGCAAAGTGTTCAACAGGTGGGCAGGTGATCCGACACAGTTCGACGCGTGCGGCCGGGAAGAACAAAGAACTAATTACGATCGTAATGAGCTCGGGGCTCTCAGGCCGGGGAAGACGTTAAACAGACCCATTAATCTCCAAATCAAGTTTGGCTCTTTCGAGATGTCTACGTTCGAAAGTTCTGGGCCGAGCGAGCGAGACAGAGAGAGAGAGAGAGAGAGAGAGAGAGAGAGAGAGAGAGAGAGTGGCGCTCCGTACTTGAAGAGCGACTGCTTGGCCCGCTGCGGCCTCTTCTTGGCGAAGAAGGCGGCGAACTCGCTGCCGGTGCTGGCGTAGGAGAGCTGGGCCGACGGCTCCGAGGTGCTGCGGCTGTTCTTCACGTCCAGGTACTCCATGAGCAGGACCTGGAGGAGACGCACAGCGGAAAAGAAGGCCGCCGCTGAGAGTGAGTGAGCGGAGCGGGGGGGGGGGGGGTCAAAGAGGCAGCGCTATCGCAGATCACAGGGCGGCGGGTTAATGGGCCGACACATAAATGCGGACTCAGAGGCCCAAGCCGTTAGAACTCCATTGTGGGTTAATGTGACTTCCTCATTGCATTTATACTCTTGTTAACATGCTTGAGGGGACAGTCACGTTAATGCCCAAAGACACGTTCATTCTATATTTCCTGCTCCGTATTTTTTCAATATCTTTGAGGGAAAGACAGCAACTACCCAAAATGGGTGGCGATAGCCTGCTAGTTACCTACTGAGTGAGTGTGAACTGTGTACTCTTATCTCAATCTGATTATGTTTTGCTTGTGAGATTATTCTTTTTTTTTAACTGTTTATCAACTTATTCTACTGTTTTCCAAATACACTCACGTTCCTGCTTGCGTGCTCGAGAGCCTAGTCCGACAAGCCCATTCTGCCTTTCCGCGACAGTTGTGTTCCATCAGTTTGCACCTTGTACAGGTAAGTATCCTGCCTCCTTGGCCCGTTTAGAAAGTCCCATCTTTTCTGCCGTCCAAGCCCTCAGTGTATTCGTTGGCCCGAAACACTCGAGCGTGGCAGAGTTTCAGTGTCATCAGTTAAGGTGCTCTGGACTTCACCTGGGACCTTTGCCAAGCGTTGAAACGTATGCATCAAGTGGAAAAAGACTGGCACACTCCGTTACGTCAATGAAGCCTATTTGTCAACTTTGTTTTCAATTTTACTGACTTATCCGCCCGTTTTCCGTGTCATGCGTCATGACAAATGACTCTTCAGACAGCCTCGAGATGCGTCTCAAGCCGGAGCCGCTTAGCGGGACTTTGATATTGCGATGAGAGGAAGAGGCAGAGAAGGCAAACTTTTGGAGACGGGGCGAATGGCCGGCGACACGACTGGCTGTCGTGGAACTTCTCGCTCTCCGTTTCCCTCATCCGTCTGCGTGATCTATGGCCAGATCCATCAACGTCCGCTCGCGCCTCATGAAAAACTTATCAACTTCTAACAATAGCCGGGGACGAGCGTGTGGCAAGCGCGGGCCGGGGAGAGGGAGAGTTGGCTTCCTCCGCTCCATCACTCTATCTGCACCCCACCCCCCACCCTCCCCACTCTCATTGGCTCTCATTTGTCAAAATCGCTCATTGCGCCGTCTCTCATTGCTCACATTTCTATTTTCTCTCCTCCTCGCCCCGTCTACCTCTGCTCGTCCTCACCCCCCCCCCCCCCACCCCCCCACCTTCTCTGTCTCTGCCCTTCTTCGTTCCTCTCTGTGTGAATACATATGCTCTAAAATAGCCTCCCATATCTAATAGCTTCATAATTTAGCGGGGGCCATTTAGCCTGTGTGTGTCTAATTCTGGGGCGCAGTGCGGGTCAGCCCCGGAATGGGACAGGAGTAATGGCCGAGCAGATGGAGATCCATCCCGGCCATAATGATGTAATTAACGCGGCGGAAAGTACCCCCACCGTCATGCATGGGAAAGCCTTCACATGCCAGCATTCATGTTAATTCAGTGTGTGCGTGTGTGTGTGTGTGTGTGTATCCACAGAAGAAAAAAGGAATAAACCGGATCATAACGGTGGCACGTTTCAATGGTCTGCGACAAAGGAAAGAGGTTTACAAATGTTTCAAACGTTGATGGAAATGCAGTTTATTTACACTCAAGTTTCAGACCCGAGAGGTTTTGATGCTTCACTACGTCACGATCTTAAGTCGTCGATCACACTTGTTTATATAAGTCTATTTATAGTCATCCGACACACAGACACACAGTGTTTCAACACATATTAATTACTCTCTAACACACTGGCCCACATCACAGGCGGTGCTGGAGGCCATATCACACCCGCCCTCTCCAACTGGCAACACCAGGTCCACTTGCCACTGGCCTAATGCCGCAGCTAATCCTATCAGTGTATTAATTACTAATGATGAGCTGATGGAGCGAAACCCCTCGCCTGATTGCGAGCTAACGCCCAAGTAGACTTAATGAAATGCCAACACTGGGCTGATGAAGGGGCTCCGACCCTACTTAAATTGCATTAGCCCAAAGACAGAGTGAACTTTAGAGGCAATTAACTGGATGGCTAGGACAGAGAGAGAGAGAGAGAGACAGAGAGAGAGAGGGGGAGAGACAGACACAGGGAGAGGAGGACGGGAGGGAGAAGGCAGCGTGGACGGAGAGGCGGGAGGAAGGAGAGATAAAGGTTGAAAAGAGATGCGGGGAATAGAAAGAGCAGAGGATTATAGGTGGCGCGTGAAGGCTGCGCCGAATGCTAAGAGGAAAAAAGAGAGAGGCAGAGGGAGAGAAGACGGGAGAACACGTCGAATGAGCAGTGGTTGCTAATCTATTGCCGTTAAGTGAAGTCGAAAAGCGGGGGTCAGTTTTCTCGCATTTCCTTAAGGGGATCCCATTAATTTTGACGAGGGCGCACGCCTTCAGAAGACAGATCTATCCCCCATCTGCACAGACCGTGATTCGGAGATAATAACTCCCGAAAGTAATCTTTTCTTTCAAAGCTGCCTTGACAACAAGTTAAGGACAACGGTCTCAACAAAGCGCCTTCCTCGCAAAGCCACACAACTGTGGCAACTCTTTTGTTTTCCCGGCTGTTGCACGTAGATAACGTGACGCTGACTAAATATATCTCACTCTCACTGCAGTGCGCTAACTAATTATCAGAGGTTAAAGGACACTTTTAGAAGCGGTTTAACATCTGTTTATCAATGGAGACCAGTCTTGCCGCTACCCGTCTTATTAGACAGTTAAGTCACTTAACTCCCGAAACGTGCCAACACGTGCTAATAATACTCCAACCTACACACGTTACAAACAAGACGAAGTCACCCACTCTACACACACCCCAGCATCTGGTCAAGACCCGGTTGCCTAGCACTGAGGATGTCGAGCATCGCAGGGAGCAAAGCACAAAATACACACAACGTGGCAAAACGATGTGGGCGAATGCATCAGATAGATGGAAAAGTACGTGAGCTTTTTGTTTGGTTGATGACCAACGTTATCCCTCCTGTCTGGGGAAGATTGTGACACTCTGCGAACCACCAAAAACCAATTACTCACATGACCCCGCACTTGTCTCCACACAATGAATGAGACAATCTCCCTCTTCATTCCTTCCTTCCTACTCGTATGAAAGCATATGAAACCTCATTAAAACCACAGTCTGGATCCTCATACTGTCACCCGTGTTGAACCACAGCGCGGGGGAAAAAAAAAAATCAGGAATTCGTTAAAAGGAACCGCAAACAAGGCCAGAAATATATTGTGCTGCCAAGAATTAAGAACGACTGAGAGCAGAGCGTAGATGTGCTGGAGCTCTGGGATGCGCCGGAGCACGGGTAGAGCTACAATTAGGAGGCGACGAACGCACAAGCGGCGAGGAAAAGAGCGGCTGGGAGGGAGTGGGAGTGGGGCCGGCACACCTTTGATTCCACCTGCTCGAAAGAGTTCAGAGTGGGCGCCGGTGACGCGACACGACAGCCCCTGGTCTGAAGAGGCAGACAAAGTTTAGCGATCACCGAGGCACCGACGAGCATCCAATCTCAAGTGTGTGACGGATGGAAGCTAAAAAAACAGGCGTGCATTGTGAAAACGCCACAAATACTGCATTCTCTTTAAGGTTAGCAGCTGCTTCTATCAGACGGGAGCACGGTCACGTGTCTTCCCACATCTCGAGCCATGTCTGTGCAGCTGGGGTTGGAAATCTGGCACTTGAACATCAAAGCGCCTGGGCGGCGAGCAGATCGGTCGCGATAACTTCCACAAAAGACGGGATCTCCGCGCCGCGTCACCTCGGCGAAACTCGTGCCGCGGGTTAGGCTCGGAGGCTGCAGACAGCTGATGGAGAAAGAGGAGGGGGTGGGGGGGTGGGGGGGTGGGGGGGTGGGGGGGGTGAACCGCCTGATTTCACTCAGAATCAATATTCACGGGTTGAACCTGTGAAGCGGCGCGGCGAAAAGAGGAAAAGGAAAAAAAAAAAGAAAGAAGAAGAGCGGGCCGGGATGTAAAGACGCGAGGCGCGGCGAATGGCTCTTCACACCAGATACTTAAGAGCGAGCTCAAGGGTTCACATCAACTGGAGGGCGAGCGCATTTGCCCATGATGCGTGTGTGGGAGTGGGCGCACGTGCAAAAAGAAAACATCGCGCGTCTCCCTTCAAGGGCTCCCCGGACAAAGACAATAATTTCCTAAAAGAAAAAACACCGTTCGGTGTGATTCCATCAAGCAAACAACCTCGCAGCCCCGTACTTGAGCGACTTGGGTCTGGTCCCGGACCTAAATCAAGCCCGATGGGGCTGAGTGCTAAGTCCCATTAAAGTCCGTCTCGGTAATTCTCCGCCAGCCGTCCCGTTCATTTCCTCCCAACGACGCGTCCCGCCGTCAGCCTTTGTGCTGGCACCGCTCGCACACTTCGCCCCTCCGTCTTCTCCATTAGGGGGCCCCCGGGCACGCAAACAAATCAGCGCAATTAAGCCAACAGGTGAGCACTCGTCGCCGGACGAACTCCCGCCAACTTGATGGAACGAAATGAGACAAACATCGCTTCATTTGCGCCCCCCGCGCTCCAAACCTCTCCCTCTCATTAGGTCTCTTAGGAAATGCCGGTCGGGAGAACAAACCCAGCCGCTGGTTCCTTCCTCGAGGCGTTATTGAAATCAGCTGTTTCCTGGCTAAGTCGCCCGCCCCCCCCCCCTCCCCCCCTCTCCTCCTCCTTCACCGCTTGGTGTTTCTGTCACACACCATATTGACTGATGCGTCCCTCGCCGCCGGCTTGAAGGCGAAGTCCACGGCGTCCTTGGCCGTCAAAGGGAGTGCGCTTCGTGCGGCCCCCGGATCGATGGCGCTCCCGAAACTTCAATAACCTTCACAAGTTCTGACAGAGCTTCAGCCATAGTGCTGCCGCGAACCAGTGGGGGGGCTCCTACCTGGAGCGCGCCGCGTCCAGTCAATCTTCCAAGGCTGTGGCGTTGACGGGAGGATGTGCCTGAGCGCCCCAACCCTTTCTACTTCTCTCCTCCCGCGTCCTTGCCTCGACAAGGCTTTTTTTTTCCCCTTTCTCTCCTGATGCAAGAACATTTATATGTGCATTTATTGCCTTAAACAAAGACGGGATATTAGAATGGCTCGTCGGCCTGAATGTTTCTATGGCTACCGCCCTTTCATTGCATGTGTGCCTTTAATCTTTATTTCTGTGGGATTGCAGCGAGCGCCGGGAACGTGTTGAAAGAGGAAGGATTAGTGCATATTTTTCACCGGGTAGCAACACAGAAGCACATTGGAGACCGCTGACAGATATTACTATTGAAGACTGTGCGCGCGCTATATTTGACCGCTCTGTGTTTACTCATTTCCAACTCAAAGAGGAGCCCTTCTGAGAGTAAACAGCAGCGCAGGTACCAAAAGAGTGCCGATTTTAACACCCTACGAGCAGCAAGTTCAGTCAATTTACGGCATTTAGCCCTAAAAGGTTTGGATGATAAATAAACCTCTCCTGAGAAAAGTTGAGGTTATATGGAATGCAGTCAAATCAAATCTGTGGTTTGTGCTACTGCCTCACAAACAAGAGGGTCCAGGGATACAATCCCTGTTGGACCAAGAGTCTGTTGGCATCTGGCCCACATCTATGTAGGTTTTCTCTAGGATTTCTCAAAGAACGTGCATGTTTACGTCAATCACTCCAGTTCCAGTGCTGGTTGAGTACTATTAATTGAGTACTAGTTGCTTCTTCACCGCTCAGGAGTTACTTCATCGTGTGGCTGTATTCGACAGTTTGTCCCTGAGGATAAAGTCTTTGACTTCTCCTAAGCCACCCATTTCCCACTGGGTCCAGTGTTGGACCCTGCAGTCTTTCCCCAGTCTCTGAACGTCGCTGGTTCTCGCTCCTGGCCCAGCAAAGAAGCGGTGCAACCTGGAACCAGTCTTTGGCCAGCTGTTTGAGCGGGGAAAAGGGCCTTGGAATGAATGGTGTGTGTGTGTGTGTGTGTCTGTGTGTATGTGTGTGTGTTTGTGTGTGCGTGTAATATCACTGATAATAGGTCAGGACATAATATTTATGCTTCTGAGGCACAATTTGTATCAATAAATCAAAAAATATATTAGAAAAACACTCGAACAGGTGATTAAGTGATATTGATGTTGTAACTGTGTGTGGAGGGCTGGTCTGTGTGTGTGTGTGTGTGTGTGTGTGTGTGTGTGTGTGTGTGTGTGTGTGTCTACTGGGAGGCTGAAGTGTGTCTATCTGAGAGGAGACTCCGCAGCGCCACGGAGCCGGCAGACTCCACTGCACTCCAGCGATGTGTAAATATGACAGCGCTTGGAAGGGCAGAATAGACGTGACACGTTGATTAAAACGTCGGGCGAGGGAACGGCGCCTCACATCTAATTAAAAGCGATCATCGTCTGCCGGCTGCTCCCTGGCGGTCCAATTCGCCCGGTCTCCGCTGAGCCGACGGCGGCGAGGAGAAGCCGCCACGTGCCACCGGTGCGTTTACCAGGGCGGGACCGCCTGCCTCGCATTGTCCTCACCTGGAGCGTCCGTGTATGCACTGGAGGCGGCTTCAGCACTTTGCCAGGTGGCTGGACCCTGTTGTGGCGAGCGAGCCGGAACGACGGTCAAAAGCCCCGGATCTCATTCAAAATAAACAAATAAACACAACGCGGTGAGACTGCTGGAAACGGACTGAGGGGCGGTCAATTAAGTCGGCCCTTCAAAACGTGACTCTTCATCTGGATCGTGAAAGCCTCGGCCGCTGTGGCGTCCTTCCTCCCGTCTACAGTGGGAGTCGGAGAGAGAGAGAAGGAAAGAAACAGTCCTCCGGTGGAGACGGCGCCACCCCGGCGTCCGTCCGTGCTCTCCGAACGCGGGTTCAGAGTTCTCCCCGTCGGCGGAGAGAGGGAGCCACTCATTAAAAGTGTGATTTGCACTCGGGTCACACGCACACACACACGCGTGCACGCACACACACGGACGGAGCCACAGATCCTTTCAGAATGCGCAAATGGCGAGCTAATTAACGAGCTCGCACGGCCGGGGAGAAGATAAATAAATAACACGACGGCGGACAAGGTCGAAGGGTGACGGCACATCGCTGGCCGCGGCGCAGAGACGGCCCGTGCCACATGTGCCTTCAGTCCCGCTCCCTCTCGCTGGCCGTAATGACGAACGCCTGGGATCCCAGCACCGCGATCTCTCGCAAACAACCTCGCCTAATTAGCCCATGACGCATCTCCGCGTCTCTCTCTCCCCCCCCCCGCCCGTGACTCGTCGGGAATGCCCGGGTCGTCCCACTCGTCACCCGGTTTTTGGAAGCCGTCACACGTTTGGCGCGAGGGGCTGCTTCGATGGTTTCCGATGGTGGAGGGAAAGGAGGGAGGGCGTCGTCAGGGAACGGCGTGGCATTCAAACATTCCCGGGCGCGCCCGGCCTCGGACGCTTCGGATCGATACGTCTCGAGCGAAATGAACAGGCGGCAGGAGCGTCTCCGGCATATCTGAGCGGGGATTAGGAGCGTGACGCGGGTCTTGACTTTCAAAAAGAGCGTGTTTACCCACTCCCCCCCCCCCCCCCCCCCCTCCCCCGTCCTAAGCCCGCCGGGCCTCGGCCGCACACGGACGGCAGCCGCTTCCCCCCCCCCTGGTAACCGAGGCGGGTGCCGTGTTCCTGTCGGCCCTGGCATCTGTCTGCCGGCACGTCATGCGGAAAGGTCGGCCCGGCGCCTCCACCTCTGCGGGCCGGCGGGGGGGGGTGAGGCGGGGGGCAAGCGCCAGCGCTGCTGGGGGATTTGGGACACGTCAAGAGACGACAAGTGCAATAAGTGAGAGGCGCGAGGCGGGCACAGGTTGGAATAATTTGACTCCGTGAGAGAGTTGAGGGCTTCCTTCGCAGCACTGCCAGTTCCTGTTTTGGATACGCGTATAAAATTTGCAGGCGACGTTTTTTTTCCTTTTTTTTGGAAAGTTCCAGTAGGTACGGCCGAACCGCAGAAGAAGGAGAAGAAGAAGAAACTCGCGATGAGGGATTAACAAAGATCGCAAGCACGTTTTGACAAAATGCTGTGCAGGTTCCAGCCCCTGTGAGCATCTTAAGGAGCCAGATAAGAACCGGCTCACTATCCAATAAAACTTGACAGAGCCACTGTGGGAGCAGCAGGAATTTAATTTCTCTCATTGCTGATATGTGACTCTCGAGGACAGAGTGGGGCTAAATGAAGGGGGTGAAGGGGAGTGTGGGAGTTGTGAGGGGAAAAGAAAAGCAAGATAATGAGATTAAGGAGGAAATTACAAGGAGCAAAGGAGGGTACGCGGCAAGGTACTGGGAAATGGAGAGACTGTAATTCAGAGACGGCAACAGGGATGATGCCGGTGGAGGGGGGAGGGGGGGAGTGGGGGGAGGAGAGGAGAGGAGAAGAGAGGAGAGGGGAGGAGAGGAGAGGAGAGGAGAGGGGAGGAGAGGAGAGGAGAGGAGAGGAGAGGAGAGGAGAGGAGAGGAGAGGAGAGGAGGAGAGGGGAGGGGAGGAGAGGAGGGGAGAGGAGAGGAGAGGAGAGGAGAGGAGAGGAGAGGAGAGGAGAGGAGAGGAGAGGAGAGGAGAGGAGAGGAGAGGAGAGGAGAGGGGAGGAGAGGAGGGGAGGGGAGAGGGGAGGAGAGGGTGGGGATTGAACGAGGGGGGCCTTCGTATTGATACAATCGG
>CM055209.1:10377163-10421276 GCA_029224185.1 Karalla daura | reverse complement strand
GGCTCACATCTCGACTAATGCTTTCGCACAGGCTTGGCCATACCTGCTCCCCGCGCAAGGACAAAGCTTTCAGAGGCGCGTGGGGAAACACAGGTCACATTAGCCCCGTCTGCCTGACTAGCCGCTGCACCCCTGCCAGCGGGCGCCTACTTCATTTTAGTGGCGGCTCTTTACTGTTCTGTAAACACCGGCGCACTGGCCAACGCACTCTGAGCGCCCCGCTCCGGCTCTTAAACACATTTCAGTGGTTTTCATTCAACGCCAGCGATGCACCTGCTGTTGGGATGAGGGCGAACGTGGAGTCTGCATGTTTTCACGTGGTCTGGCTTCCTCCTACGGGCCAAAAGCACGGAGGTTTAGGTCGATCGGAGGCCCTAGATTGGCCCAAGGTGTGAGAGTGAGAGTGAATGGGGTGTGTATGTACGTGTGTCTGCAATGGATTTGAGACCTGTCCAGAGAGTATTTCCTGCCTTCTACATACGGGCTATGTATTTCTCAAAAAACAAAACTCTCAAAAGATTCACACACCCACAGTTTTTGTGAGTTGTAGTGAATGGTGTGGGACTCTCGACCCGTCCGAGGCGCATTTCCAGCCTCTGGCCATGTGCGGGCACCAGCAGATACCCGCCGTACTGCTGAGTGGCTAATGACGGATGGATCCCGCTACATTTTTTGCTCCGCTCCTTCAAGTTCCGAACCGAAGCTGCCGAAACTGCGGCAACTCATCTTCCATTAAATATCGAAAACACACAAGGTCACGCCCCATTAACACCCGGTCGAGACAAATTGCTCCCGATTTAAATCCCTTCTACGTGGGGGGGGGGGGGTGAAATGTGCTAAAAGTTTTGGGAAGTGGCCAAGATTTCCTTGGAAGGTGGCGAGGATAATGCGGAGGCGAGATGGATGCTTCACTCGGGGCACTCCGGCCGGCTGTCTGTCTGCGCGCTGGCAGTAGCGGCGAGTAAATGTTATTAATGGAGTAGAAAAGGAGGCACAAATCACGGTGAGCTATGGCTCTGCGAATGGGAGATGGTCGCGAGAGACGGAGAGAAGAGCTGCGAAATGTCAACGAGTCGAGGAAGTCCGGCCTCCCCTCAGCGATCCCTCTCACTCACTCTCTCTCTGTCTCTCTCACGAAAAAGCGGAAGATCTGACAAGGAAACACCAATTTTCTGAAACAAACAACGCACGCTTGTGCCGAAGTAGACACATAAAATGCGCGGCTCTGACGCCGCCGCCACTTCTTCTCATTTGTTTTGTTGAGAAAAAGTCCTCCTCACCTCTACTTCACCCCTCTCTCTCACACACACACACACACACGCACACAGTGTAGACAGCCCAATCCCCCTCATTATCTCCCAGTGGTGGCCGTCCTAATCCATACTGTCTGGTCTTTGAGAACTCACTTCTCATTTCCCCTCAGGATCGAAGCCCACGCACGCACACACGCGGCCAATGAGCGGTGGGGGGTGGGGGGTGGGGGGGTGGGGGGGAGTGGGGGGGCAGCAGGGGGGTGTGGGCGCACCTGGGTGAGCAGCCCACGCCGCGTCTGGGAGAGGACCGTTGATTGCGTCGTATCGGCTGCTGGGTTAAGGTAATGGCATTACAGCTCTACAGGTTGATTGGGAAACCCTTCTTTTTGCTCCTCTCCCGCTGTCACATGTGGGGGATGGAAACAAAACCGTCCCCGGGAAAGTTCGCAATGGCCACTTGACCGAACAGGCAAAGAGGACACAAGATGAGGAGAGAGAGACCAATCTCCTGATCAGTGGGCTTTTGTTTTTTTCAGACTGGGTTTAGAATACATAGCTGCTTATTTTAATGTTCTTTGCCCACTGAGGCGTTTCTCCATTAGACAGCATCAGCCCTCTTTGTCAGGAACTCGTCTCCCACACAGATAAAACGCTTTGGTTGAGCAAAAATGGAAGAACACGACGAGTCAGAGTAACTCGCACATGTCCAGCTCGGGCTGATGCTTTTAATCCACAGTCACAACCTGTGCGGAGTATCAGGGTAGGGAGCACCAACTGCTTGACCTGCTAGTCAAGTGTTTATTTTAAGGTAAGATTTAAGATGAGATAGATTTAAGAAGACTGACTTGACTTGTCAATGATATGCCCTCCTACTGTATATACTTCTACATTAGTCATTACGATCACTTAACCCTCAGTAACAATGTGCAACAATGTCAAATCGCATGACTAACCATGAATGAAAGGTAAGTGAGAAAATTACATCTGATCTGAATTTGTAGTCATTAGTTCCCTTACCCGATGCAACCTTGTACTGAAAACACACATTACATATTGGAAATATTATCTCACAATATCTTACCATTAAAGTGTATTAAATCACTCAATTATCATATCAAACAACATAGACAATCAATTTCTTGTCTATTGATAAAAACAAAAAGAATGTCGCCTGTGTCTCCTGACCAGCTCGGACCTGCAGTGGCCTGACTCCTGAGAGAGGGCTGTGCTGTCTGGGTCGGGATCCGTGGGGCGAGTATCCTGTGCGGCTAACTGAAAAAGGCCAGTGAGTGAGGACACGGACCTCCCCCGGAGCGGCACGTCCGGCCACCTCGGCTGTGAGTCTGCCAGGTCGCTGCTATAAAATAAAAGGCGTTGCGATATGCGAGACCATTGCTCCCCACAAGCGGCTACACTGGTGGGAGTTTCCATGGCAACGAGCGCCGACTTTAAATGGGAGCGAGCACGAGCGGAGCCGGGCGCGTCCGCGTCCGAATGCAAACCCCCCGAGTTCACCCGGGAACGTGGCGTTTAGCGTTCATACACCCACACACACACATACACACACACGCGCGCGCACGCACACACACAGGAGGAGTTAACACAATCTGTAAGGAGCAGAGCTGGGAACGAGCTACACGCCGGCCTCTCGCACCGGGGTCAGATGAGATGCAGCGGGCGGACCAGGCCAGAGAGAGCCTCCCTGACAGAAAACAAGACGTTCCTCTTAAATGGTTCGGGATCAGTGGACTGAGACCTGCGTTTCCTCCCCGACATCCCCCCCCACCCCCCCTCCTCTCCCCCTCCCAAAAGTCTGCTCACTTCCTGTCTGTGTCTCTGAGGCGACCCGCTTTTAAAAACAAAACAAAAAGAGAAAAGAAGGGGGGGGGGGAAAGGAAAACGCGGCCCAGGCAGGTGTGAGGCTATGTGTGTCTGCGAGTGTGTGTGTTTAACCATGACACGTCTGGGTTTAAAGCAGCAGAGTGTCTGTTTTCATGGTCTGAGGCAGGCGTGCCTCCAAATCCGCGCCTTTACCGACTTTCATACCTGGTTGACTGTCTGACTACGAACACCCCCGGGGCAGCATTCAAAACGCGGCGTCGACTCGCCCCCCCCCCAGCTCCAATACGCTGTAAAGACTGGCGGCATGCGGGACTAATCCCGGCTTTATTAGCATTTATAAATAGCTGTACTATATTAGTGTAAAAATCCACCGGGAGCGGGGATGTATTCCTAACCTTCATAGACAGCAGCAACCTTGTATGTAATCGCACTGGGGGACCGGCTCTCCGGAGAGTACTGTAATCACAGAAGAATAACCGAGCAGGTTGGTCTAATAAAACATCCTGCGCAGATACAAGGCTAACGGGATTACAAGCGATAGCTTTATTAGAGTGTTTCGTCAGTGGTAATAACTGTGTGTCGAGACGCTGCCGATGTTGCCTCTCATTTTCTAACAACACGCCTTCAAAATATCGCTCTCCTTGCGGTTTCCTCCGTGGTTATCTGGTGATCATAGCTCGTTTGTTTCCCCCCCCACTTTGTTTTGTTTGGTTTTTGCTTCCCAGGCCATGATTTTTTTCAACACCTGGCCGAGTACTGTACCTTGGCTGGCTCTCCTGGGCCAGATTTTCTCCTCTCTGGTAAGCATGGTCCGCTATCTGTGTGGTGGACCTCTTGACAATCTGCTTCAGCTCAGGTTCCAGACGCTCCATTATGGCTTTGATGGTCTCCGGGATTTTCTTCAGCTTGGCCAGAGCCTTATGAGGAAAAAAAAAAAAAGACATGATGTAGGTGTTGGGATTTCACAGTGATCACTGATTGTGCTGCTGGTAAATTTTACCTTGATGAGGATGCCCATGAACTCGGCACTGTTCTCCTCCGGATCCACCTCGGACAGGTCTGCCTGGTTCAGCTCCCTCAGATCCTGATCACGTACTATAGAAAGTAGACACACACACATTCTGCTCAGTGCACACTTTTATGCTTGGAGAGCGTTTACAGGCGTTGGGGTGCAGTTAATCCAACACTGGAGAACTATAAAAAAAAGCTGGGTAACAATTGTCATCTCTCTTTATGAGGCAAACTTTTTGCAACCTGGTCAAAAGAAACAGTATTCTGCCGTACTTTTGTGGCCAGCTGCGTCCATACAAATCTAAGCAGCAAAATAAACAACCCCCCCTTTTCATCACACCAACAAACACAATTACTGCTGTATTAATGCGGCACATCTTTTAAACGTGCACACCTGCACCTGGCCTGCTATCCGCCCCGTTTCACGCTCCCTCTGTCTGACTTGGCCACATTAGTGGCTAAATTGAGAGTGGCAGCGTCGAATGATGCTCTAATTTCCATTAGATGGGGCCTCCCAATTCCCCATCAAAGCGCGTTAAGAGAGTTAATGTTTATGGCAAGTTAATGGACTTTGGGTGTATTTCCTCTTTTCCCCCCCCATTCCCACTGTAGTTTGTGTAATAATTATGATAATTACCAGCTACAAATGAGGTGCTCTAATGCTATTACACAAAATGGCAAGCTAGGCCACTGATGGAAGATGGCTGCTGAGTCGCGGCGCAGGGTTGTTAGCATGACGGTGTACGGGCACTTACCGCCGGGTGGTGGCTAATTGCCAGCGCTCGCTTTTGCATAATGCGGAGGGAAAACTGTGGTTTGGCCGTTACTTTCAGGCCTACGGGGCGAGCGAATTGAGCTGCTGTTTATTATGCATTAGCGGTAATTTGTCCATTTGCACGGGTGTTTGTGTTTTTGAGGTCACAGCATTTGCATCCGTGGCGGCGGGCGGAGCCCACGGAGCGGAGAGGGGACGCATTAAACGGCGCGCGCTTAAAATGACCCCGGTAAGCTAAGCTAAAGGCGCGCGAAAAGGAGAGACGGAGAAGACAGTTTAGTTAAACAAAAACCTTCCACGTCCTGGCATTTCAGGACTAAATCATGGCAGGAAAGTATAATAGAGTATGACTGCCCGTGGAGCTGCAACTAACCATCATTTTAGATTTTTTCAAAGATTAATGGTTGAGTTGTTTGGTTTGCAAAATGTGGCCGTGAACAGTGAAAATTGATAATGCCCGTTCAACGGAAGCTAATACAGTGTTTTTACATGTCTTTTTTTGCCCTCAGCTCAATAAAACTCAGTTTTCTGTCACAGAGGCTGAGGAAAGCTGAAAATATTTGACATTTGTATTTATATTTATAACTATAAATATATAACTATAAATATAAATATTCCATAACCCTAATGCATAACTATAAATATTTATGCATTAGCGTTATGGAAGGCTACATTTAGCATCAAGGTTTTGAAATGAAAATGTTGACCTAATTCAAATAAAAACAAAACATGTTTAATTTGAGGTTATTAAAATGGAAGATTAACTTCAAAATAAATTGATTTATGAACTAGTTGTTTGATTATTGCAGCTCTACTTGCCTGGCATCCGCTGCTATAAAGAAATGGCAGTGACGCTAACCTAAAATGGCGGGTATGTAGCGGGTGACGGGGGGGGGAGGGGGGAAAAAAAAGAAAGTGTCAGGCTTAATATAAAATCTCAGGGACGCGGAGGGAACGGCGAGTTATTGCAGGATTAACTTTTTTCATTATCTTCCTGTTTGCGTTGCGGCGAGCTCCGCCCGGGAGGAGCGCGGCCCCAGCGAACCAGGGGAGGCGTCCTCGCGCACGCCCGGCTACAGTTACCGCCGGCCCGTTGCGGCTCCGCTTTACCAGTTGAGGCGTAATGAATGCGCCCCCCCCCACCCCCCCCACCCCACCTCCTCCCCCTCCCCCGCTGCGATGACAGGGACGCTGTGTGACTGATGGCGTGGATAAGATGGGCGGGGGTGATTATAACGTTAGCGGGGGGAAATGTATATTACGTTCGTAGTTGGAGATGTTATGACACATAGCGACGGGGAGGAAATGTCAGAGTGTGCCTGCGTGCGTACAAGTGTGTGTGTCTGTGCGTGTGTGTGGTTGATGCGTTTAGCGGCATTGTACAAGAAGCCGGATCTGCTGACTGTCTGTGTTCGGTTATATGAATGCGTGCGCGTGTGTGTGTGTGTGTGTGTGTGTGTGTGTGAGTGATACACACCCCTAATGACATGAAAATGAGTGCGAGCCAGAGTGCTGCTAATGACTTCATTACCACTAAGAACATCGACGCAGCGGAAATAAAAACTGCTATCTGAAAGACATGCAGGAGAGGCGCGGCGGCGGCGCTCTGTTGATAGCTCCCCTTATCGAACGCAAAGCTAACGGAGGGCACACCACGCAACGTGCGCCTCCACACGCTCCTACAAGTCCCACTTCTGTTCGGCTCCCTTCAGGAGCTTCTGATTTCACCCCAGCTTTTGTGTTTTTTTCTTGGTCTCATATTCTGTCTTTCATCTTCCTGGGTCCAGGGGCCGTACCGCTGCCGGATCCGGGCGTGCTGAACTGGGACGAGTCCAGGAGTTTGCGTGGAGTGGACAAGCTGCTGACGTCCAGGCCCGGCATCGGCGACGTGTCTTTGGCTGCGGAGCTGTGGGCGGAGCAACATCAGTCAGGATTTGTACATTTTGACAGGGGAGACTGAGTCATTACTATGGAAAAAATGAAAAGGAGCGGGGAGGGGGGGGGGTTCGTATCTGATTGCTTCACATCACTTGTGAGTCAGAAAATATGCCCACACATGCTTAACCATTGAAATACATTAGTTTCATCAAAATGCGTGAAGGCTGGTTTCCTCGTTGCCATTTTACCTGTGTAGCTTTGGACTGAAAAATGAGTTGGCATAGCTTCTGTACTCAATGGAAAATCAATAAATACATGTTAAAAAATAAAGAGATAAATAAGGTCAGTTAAAATAACACAAAACATAACAAATAAAAAATGTTAAAGATTGAAAAAATACAAAATAGCTAAATAAAAAATTTACAATTAACAAATATATAGCACCTTCCAACACAGAAAAACAGAGCTCAAACACAAGTAGTGAAAGTCATAGTCTATGACATATTGAAGTAAAACAACTAACCAAGTTAAGGCACAAAATAAAAGACTGTTGTTTTGAATGCAGCGCAGCACAATATTTTTGAGTATGTCTTACGAAGGTCAGAAAACAAAAGCCGTCCTATTATTGAAAATCATGCTTTGCTGCCTTGTGAAAACACAGTTTCGGGGCAGGGGAGGGAGGAAAACGGCTCAAATTAATTGAAAACAATTCTGCAGTGGAAGCTTTTTCCACACATACAAAAGTTTAGTATGCGCTCCCAGAAAAACGCGCCCACTAAGCTGCCTTGCCCTAATGAAAACAATCTACTGTTATATCAAAAAAGCCTCGCATCTCTGGCCGGGATGGGAGCTGTTTCCCAATGAGCCATTTATCAAGCCTTGGGCCGGAGGTGGAGGCAATCCAGGCCCTTTAAGCCGGGCGCCTGCTCATAAACACACAGCGCGTGCCTGCTAAGTGAGTCGGCTGTATGGAGGCCGGCTTGTTGTTAGAGGCGACCCGATGAAGGGAGGCCAGGACCCGTCACCGGTTGACCCTCGGTAATAAATCACCGTGCCTCCCCAGCTCGCCGCCGCCGTAATCGCGGCGCCCCATGCTCACGCGCAGTCGCGCCCGAGACACGTGCGCGTGTGTGGAAGCGCGACTTATAATGACGGAGAAAATCTCGCCCGTCGAAACTTTTCAAAGAGGCGTTTCAGAGGGCGACACTCGCTGGCTGCGTAATGGGCGAACAATAAAGGCCTCTGGTACCTCCGTCTAAACAAACCGGCGGAAAAGACCATTCCACAGCCTCTTTTTTTTTTTCTTTCAAACCCCGCACAGTTTCATAACGTTTATTACGGGCGACTCCGCGGGGAAGCCAAACGATATTTATGAAGCATTTCTCGCGTGGATAAAATAACAAATAAATAAATAAACAGCTCGGCTTTGCCCAGGCAAATGAGGATGTTAATTAAGGAAATGAAACGAAATCCAAACTCCCTTCCAAAATGTGCCTCCGAGGCAAGCGGTGCTTTACAGTTTTGACGGCGCTTGTGCCGCTGGGTGAAACACTGTACATGCTTACACGGGAAACACCCAACGACACTTCAACGGAGGTCCCAAACTGCCTAGCCAAACACACTGATATTTCTCTCGCTTACATTTTACTGACTGTAGCAGGCTATAGGCTGAAAAATGATTGAAGCGGGGGATGCTTTTCCATCCTTTCCATCACTTCAAAAAACAAAAACACAACATTATATTATCAACTGGACTGGAACTATGGGGATAGTGAGTTAACACTTTCACAAACAGGTCTGAGCGTCACCTCCCAGCCACAGCTGGGCCCTAAACTGGGAGGGAACGGATCTGTGACCCATTTGTGAAGAGGACCAGCTTCGATCATGGTGGCCTTACAAGTGCGTATGTTCAGTTAAGATCGCTGCAAATGCCCTTGAAAGTCATGTGTCTCCCGGGCTACCCTTAGCGATAGCAAACCGAACTGAGATGATGGAGTAGACTGGACATGGGGAGAAAAAGGAAAAGGAAAAAACACCCACGCTGCTTCTTTATCGTACACACAGCATATCACAATGTCACAGTCAAAGAAATTAAGCCTTAGTGAGTCCTGACTGATGTCAAAATGTGGCCTTCAGCAGACCAAAGCCATCTGTCGGTTTATCCAAATGAGCTCATTTTAATTTTGCTTCGTTTTCTTACACATTCGAAACTGATGCAGATGCAGATTGGTTAGAATAGTGAGAAGTCAGCAGTCACAGGCTGTCTGAAATACAACGCGAGAACAGGCTTTTCCAGAGCGGTGAATCATTGCAATCATGAGAGGTCCTTCAGCATGGTCATAACTGTGCTCTGGCATACGGTAAACGCATGCTGTAGTACCCGATGCAGACAGAAACACACACACAGACCGGTGCACAGCCTCCTCCAGGTCTGCGCCCGGAAGAACTGATGAAATATGAATCAGGCCGGGCTCCACCTGCATTATTATTCTCACCCCGCTGCACCTGAGCGGGCAGCAGCTGGAGGCCAAGGCGCGGCGAGGCAGGCGGTCGGCTACCTTGGAAGACGCGGGGCGTTCTTGTCCTTGTTCTTGTGGCCCAGCCGGCTGGTGGACTTGATGTAGAGGTGCCGGTGCAGCTCGTCGATGAGCACCAGGTGGATGTTGAGCTTCTTGCTGTGGAGCTCCAGGCGCAGGTCGCCCAGCCCCTCCACCTGCAGCAGGGGGCCTTCCAGCGACTCCACGGCCGACACCTGCACCAGGAAAACATATCAACCACTCGACCAACCAACGTCCATCACTCCCATCTTTAAGATTCTCCCAGTTCATGCCCCACGCCAGTACATATATACGCTGCTGTTTGCAATACAGACATTTTGTAGCAAGACCAAATCTGAACTCCTCCGATCCTCTGATCTCCTTCCACCTTCCCCTCAGTTTTCATTAGCAGAGCGGCGGCAGCTGCGGCATGTTTCCCCACTCGTAAATCTTCCTGCCATTAAATAAAAAGTGCCGGTCTGCCTCCACGCGCGTATTTATGCGCGTGTTTCAGGCGGTGGCACTAATGGCAAGATGATAGCGCCATGAAGAATATTTGCATAGGCTGGAAGGGAACTGGTGGCAGGAGAGGAGAGGGGGGTGGAGGGTGGTGGAGGGTGGTGGGCAGGGGCCACGGGTCAAGTGTGTGTTGATGCAAATGAGAGCCACATTAGTGACAAGATGAGCTAATGCACTGCATGATCGGCCCCTTCCGGCTTAATAGAATAACTCAGCACGTCTGCGAGGCTTTGCATGTCCCACTGTATGTGTGTACACACACATGTCTTGGATGTGTCTGTGTATGGTTATATGTGTCTGATTGTAGGACTGTAAATCATTTAACGCTTATGACTGTGTGAGTGTGAGTGTGAGTGTGCATGTGTGGTGGGGGGGGGGTGAAATCTCATTACCATTGGGCTGGGATGACAGAGGAAGGCTGGTTAACATCATTAGGGAGCTAGGCCTGTCAGTATAATGAGGGATATGAAGCCTCTAGTGGATTTTGTATGGGAGCGAGAAGGATGGAGAGAAGAGAGGAGACGAGAGGAGGAGAGAGGAGAAGAGAGGGAGCGAGAGTACGACAGTTTATCATAAAGCTCTTAGCTCCTGTGGGGGGTGTCAGCGGTTGTGCACCTGGGTTTTGTGATACTACAGGAACTTGGGAATGAGGGAGATATAGATGAGCGGCGGAAGGAGAGGAAGGGAGAGGAGAAGGACTTTTTCTGGGAACTAAAGTCTGTCTCGGTTTTAACAAACCCCATGGGGTCCGAGACTGCCATTCAATAGCAGACAGAGAGCAGAGCCTGAATTCTAATTGTCAGGCCTTAGAGAGAGGACACATACACAAACATGTAAACACACACACACACACATATATATATAGAGAGAGAGAGCGATGGAGACTTTGGAGGAGGGAGGGAGGCTTGGGACAAACGGAGGACAAGCAACAGAAGGTGCAAGTGGCAAAATGAGAGGACTTTAATCTGACAGATGAACACGGTAAATTGAGTGGCAGCGTAATAAACACATCAGGCGCTCAAAGGCAGGAGACGCGGGCAGCCTGACGTTGCCGCAGCATGGCTGGCCGTCACGTGGCGAGAGACAACTTCATAATGACTCGGCGCCGGGTGATGTTTCACGACGATGTTATGAGGTAAAGGAAAACAGTCAAGAACCGTCAGAGCAGGCTGTCTGTTGTGATAGGAGCCACAAGGTGCATTCAGTCCGGGATGTTTCCCCATTATGTAGACACTGCACTTCATTAATATCATTATTATCAAGCTGATTGTCATTTCTGAGTAACAGGGGTGTGGTTTCTTCACATCATTTTACCACCCCGGTCTGGGTCATTTGAAGTTAGGCAAGGAAAGATGTCGGACTTAATAAAAACTGACAGAAACCTCTGTTGGAATGTGACTTTTGTCTGAGTGCAAATGATGTTTGAACATTATCTTTTGTTTAAATGTAACTTCCCTTTGAATATTTGTTTTGTTTGAATAATTTAACTCCTGTTTGAACCATACTTTTGCGTGAATGTTATTTTTGGCTGAACACAACTTCTGTGCGAACTTGATTTTTGTTTGAACATTACTTTTGTTTGAGTGTAACTTCTGTTGGAATGTTATGCTTGTTGAATGTTATTTCAGTTGGGAGGCAGCTCTTATTTGAACATGCGTACCGTTTGAAAACACCTCCTCTCGGAGCATGACTTCTGTTTGAACCAAACTTCTGCCGGTGCGTACCTTCCCTACCTAGACCTACAAAATGCACTTGAACTGGATTTTGTGGTGTTTTGCCGGAAGCCATCTCAGTGAGGAGCCTGCTTATCCTCTTAGCAGCCTATTCTTGAATAAAACTAGTCACAACAACCAGTTTAACCCGGTCTGTGGCTGAGAATACTGTCCAGCATGTCCAATACCATCCGCTGTACTGCCACTGTGTTCGTAGGGGTCTTTCTGCCTCTTTAAAGTCTCTAAGTTTTGGGCGTGTGATGATTTCTCCCCTGCGGCGTCTAACACACACGCTGTGTTTGTGTGTTTAGAGATGTCCACTTACAAATTACTTGTGCATTCACTACAACAACATGCACTGGGGTTTTTAATTTGCCCATTGAAAGTGCGACAGGGTTCTGAAAGTTTATAATCCATCATATGGTTTTAATAGGTAAACAATGCAACCCCTCGTAAAGTCGTTAGTCAACTTTCTCAGGGGCCATTTCACGTCTCAGTAAACACCAAGTGCATTTGCTTCCCCGCAAGATACTTTTATAGCTTCAAAAGTTCATTTAGTTCAGCGAGTCAAAAGGGCAGGAACGTAGAAATGAAAAGGTACGCAAGGCTGGTGGTATCATTTGCACACCAAATGCGCAATTTCAAGAGAGGCATTTTTAGTCATAACCAGCATCCGCTACTTTGCCTTAAATGTGGGTTATTTAATGTGGACTATTTCCTCTACGTTATTTATTCATGAACTGCATAAATGTGTCACCAAAGCAAAAGGTAGAACGAATGCATCCAGCAGCAGTTTGATGTGAAGAGGCAAATAAAATGTGCTTTAAAGTGCTTTTTTTTTTTTTCCTTTCTCTCTTTCTTTTTTTACAAACCATTGAAAGTGCGCCATCCAGATCAAGCGAAGAACATTTGAAGTTTGCAAGACAGTGCCAAAGCGTCCGGCTGACTTTGAACTCTACGAAACCTTTCAAAAGACGCCGAGCACAGGTTGAATGAACTTCCACTCGTCTCCACGCCCACAAAGAAGGATTTTTCATGGTCCTTTTAGCTTTACCGTCATCTCTCTCTCTCTCTCTCTCTCTCTCTCTTTTTTCCCCCCTCCCTCCTCCTCACCCTCCTCCCCCTCGGATAACCCCGTTCGAGCAAACTAATTATTACCACGGTCTGAAGGAAGACGTGTGGGAGGGACGGAGGAAGGGAGAGGGGAAAGAGGGAAAGGGAAGGAACAGAGAGATCACAGAGCCCGGTCGTTTAGTCCTCAACGCCATCCTCGACTCTCCCGCTGAGCGGCTGGAAAACACACATCAAAGAACAAAAGTGCGCGCCGACGCACACACCTGCCGCGCCCTCGCTGCACTTAGATGATGTTCGCTTGAAGTGAAAGAGTTGGATCCAATGGACTGTTCAAGGCGGGGAAAGGCCTCTTTCAAGGGACGACACGCGCGGGGACATCAATCTCCGCAGCAGAACGCTTCACACACGCGGCTGTTTCCGTATGCGCGTCAGCCCGTCGCTCATCCCCGAGGCACTGCTCGGCTCATGCACGCATTTGCATACAACCCGTGCAGCTATCGTACGTCTACATGGCCGGCTCACAGACCACCGAGTGAGGACACTCACCAGCATGTCCGTGGCATGGAGGTAGTGCTTGCTCGCCATGTAGGCCTCCAGCCGCTGAGGCACCTGCTTGATGCTTTCGATCTCGTCCAGCAGCTGCAGGACGTGCTTGTGCTCGATGCCCTCGATCCACAGCTTCCTCAGCTCGTCCCTCTTGCAGTGGAGCAGCATCTTGCAGGACAGGAGGTTTTCCTTCACCTGCGGGAGGAAGGGAGCGGAAGTGCAAACCGGTCAGATACTTGTCGGTCAGGCTCGTTTCAGAAGCAGGACCAACAAAAGCATTTTAAATCTGAACGGTGAAAAAGGTACCGAAATATGTCCTTGCAGTGAAATGCAGGGATTTCCTCTTTTTGCAGTATTGGTAAAACATGGAAGCTTCTGACCGACTGACTAAAGAGGTTAACATGGAGAGTAATGACCTCAGTCTGATCTGAACTAGAATAAGGCGCCTCACAGTAATAAAGCCTCTGGTCTGTCTGGGATCTGGGTTTATCTCTGCTTTCTTCCACAGCCCAAAAACTTGCATGTTGAGGATGATCGGAGACTCTAAACCGCCCCTGAGTGTGAGAGTGAATTGTGTGTGTGTGTGTGTATGTGTGTGCTGTCATGGACCGGTGATCTGTCCATGTTGTGTTCTCTGCTTTGTGCACTGGAGACAGACACCAGCGGGCCGCCAACACACCAGCATGTACAAAGCAGGTGAAATAATGAATAGATGATGCAAACATCAACACTTATTCCAGCATTATTCTAGCGTTAAAAGAAGTGTGTGGAAACCTTTGGCAATTCACTTAAAAGCCCTCCCCACCTACACAGGTGGTTCCACTTCTGGCTGATTAGACGATGAGGGTAAAGTTGTGCACCGCTACACTGGAGTCAGAGATGATTTATGTTTTTCAGTTTGAAAAGCACAGGTGACTAATTAATTCCAGCATAATTCAGGGGCACTGGCGCAGAGTCACGGGCGTCTTTCAAACCACTTCATTACAACTTAATAAGACAGTCGGCCCTGGAAATTTCAATGGTGGTTAGGCTGCGCGGGCCATTCTTTCTCCTGTTCCAGTTCGGTTCCCGTACATGGACCTGCTGGCTCAGATGATTCACTGGGATGCTTGAATAGGTCAGAGGCATCATTAATATCATTGTAATACCTTTGCTTTTCCGACCATAATCAAAATGTCTGCTGTGATAAGTGTATTTGGCTCCCCAGTCAAGTTAATTCTGAGGGCGGGGGAAGCGCCCCGGTGTCTTTTTGCCAAATCTATATTGGCTTGCGCACAGAGGGGATGACCTCCTCCGTTTCACTAAGTTTTTACGAGCAATAGAGGAAATTGTGTCCAGGGGGCTGAGGACTGTGGCTTCAGCTGATGATGTTAAGTAGGCAGTTTTCTTCTTGGGTGAACAGGATTTGTGTTAATTAAGTGAAGCCTTCAGTGTCTAGGAATAAAAACGGGCTGAACCGACTGACCAGCTGAGATAAGGCAACGTTTCAATGCGGGACAGGACAAATGAAAATGAACGGGAAAGCGTGTTTTGTTTTTAATTACACGGCTTAGACTCCAAGGCTCTGAGATCCATCGGAACATCACAAGTTTAATTCTGCCATTATAATAGTTCATATTAGAAGAGCAAATTCATTTCTCGCCATGTCCGTCTTCATACAGCACGTGCCAACTCTCCCCTCCGTACCTGTTTGATCTTATTGCGGGAGACGGTGATGCGTTCGGTGATGCTCTGGTACGTCTTGATGGCCGTGGTGAGCTCGGCATAGTGCTGAACTATCAGCTGGTCCAGATCCCTGTCACACGTCTCAAAGGCCTCCTCCAGGCGACCCTTCTCCGTTTCCCGGTCCTGCACATCATCGCTGTTGGACAGAGTCCTGTGCACGGCAATAAAAAAGTCCACAAGTTTGAATGGAGAGCACAGACCTTCAGAAAATACCAATTAAACTGAGTTTTTTGCAGTATAAAATGCATATAAATGAAATTTATCAAGAAAGCAAATACAGATGAAAAGTTATAGTAAAATACCAACAGTGTTAGAACCTGAGAATGAGCTAAAAGCTCACATGTAACAGATTAGGCATATTGGCATTCATACAGGTGCTTGCCAGAGCATAATGTATTAACTCATAATAAAATGTGATATACTGTTATTTCATCTTGTTCTCATGTCTATTTCATTCTCTGCCAGAGTTTCAGGATACAATGAGAATATGTGTCTCTGAGGTAAAACAGTGTGACAATTGTAACATTGTAATAACACTTGCCCCTATATAAATAGGCGTATAATAAAATAGAGTAAGGGAAGTATGACAGTAAAATTATTCAAAAATACACAGGACAGAATATTGTTCAATGAGATAAATATACACGCTTGCGGAGTTGAGGTATTAGGATGTGGGCTAGGTATCACTGGTTAAATACAGTTATCAAAACTATTACAGCAATCACAGGGAAGTCACAGTAGTTGCAACGAGTGCCTCTGTCATATCCTCCTACTATTTACTCTTAGACTTTAAACGCGCATTGCAGAATAATCTACATTTTTGTGCAATCTTCTCTGATCATCTCTACATGGTAGCTTAGCTTCCAGCAATGACAGACACACTCTACAGCAGACAATCAGCTTTGTATTCTGCTCCCGGCGTTAATAAAGCTGCGACACATTTGCATGCATCCATATACCTCTAACAACAACACCAGGTTATATTAGGTGTTTATTTATTTCGATAAAGTGAATAAAACAGGAAGGATGTTGCTCATATGCAGCCTTAGCATGAAGGCTACCTGACAACCAGTGTCTGCCCGGAAATGAGAGCACGGTCCGGGAGCTGCCTGTGGTTAAACCACTGGTCCGTGAGCGTAAAGTATGGAGCACGTCTTACCTTATGACAGAGATGAGGAGACCGGAGGGGTCTTTGTTTTTGCTAACTGCACTCCTGTATCTCCCTGTGTCAGCTGCCATTTTTTTTCCAGCTACGGCACCCAAACAGGAAGTGGGGAGCGCGAGGACGGCCCGCGGAACTCTGGGAGTTGTAGTGTGACCGTGAACTGAAGCGTCGTCGACAGTAAGGCGGGGATTCTCTGAGTTCTCCCTCTGCCGCAGTAATGAATGTAGCCCTGTAATGTACCGTGAACACTCAGATACGCTGGGGACATGTCCTTGCCACTTTAAGATACTCCACATATCATGTTAAAATGTTAAAATGCCTATGACAACATGGGCGTCAGATGCACTGGGGACGCTGGGGCATGTCCAATTTACTAACTACAGTTCATGAAGAAATATTGTCACATGTCTAATCTAACACCTGCTTGCACTGGAAGTTTTATAGATGCTTGGATGATAGAACGAGAGAGAGAGGTGCACTCACAGCACCATAAATTAGAGAACTAACTAAAGATTGTCACAAGGGATAGCCAATTATCTGTGCTAGAATCCCAGATTATCTATGTAAAATCTGTATGTCACAATGCAAAATTGTTGATGATCTAGGTTTGTTGGATGAGTTATTGAATCGGGTAATATAATATGTAAGATAAAGCTGATTCAGATGTTTTGTTTGTGTAGAACTTTACATGTAGATTCAGTTAAAATGCTTTTATTGTCAATGCACACACCAACATACAACTCAACATAATACATAACTACAAATATCACAACAGTCAGCCTTGTGGCTTTTAGTGCAACTTTCTTTGGGCTGATAAAGAAGAGGGTTGAGCAGGAAAGAAAGGAGAGGGACAGCGGGTGTCAGTGAGTTAATAGCCTCCCCCATTTAGAACATAAAGTGCTGGATTTGGCGGGAGCTCTCCTGTGCTGTATCTCTGACAATCTCTGCTGTACCAATGAGAAAGGGAGAGGCCATTGATTCTGGTGCAAAGGGGGTCGATTCCCAGCAGCCAGGCTCTGATTGATGCGCTGGTGGACTGACGAGATAACATTGTGGGTGATCTTTGTGTCCCTTCTGAAAAAAAAAAGGGAAAGAAAAAAAAAACAATTGCTATGTCATGCAAGAGCCGCAGTTTTTCTTTGGCCTCGCTTCCCAAGTCCTAGTTTAATTTTGAGCTTCTTATCACCTTTTCCCTGCAGCCCGTGTCCCATCACTCCAACTAATCTGCAGGGCTTCTCTACGCCAATAGCTCAACTCCAAGGTTATTTCTCTCAGCTTGATGTTTGTTTGGCCCCTAAGTGATTGGTTTGATATACTGACCCGTGCGTGGATTAGATGCAAGGACAATAGGGTCTTTGTAGGACATTCCTCTATGATCTGTTAATGTACAGATCTAAATGCAAATGCTGCTTCTGAATCACTCTGTGTCCTTAATGTTACGTAAAGAAGGAATACTGCGGGAGAGGTCTTTTGAAGCACTAAAATTAATGGTGCACTATGAGTTTACCAAAACAACTTGATTTCTTAAAGTTTTGGGACACAGTGACAGTGTATAACTGCTGAAGATTCGGGAAGCAGCAGGGATTAAGACAAGAGGAGCTCTATTAGCAAAAGCATGGATTTAATAGGTGCTTTCCTGTGGATATGCCTCTTGTGATCATTAAATAACGCTTGTCCTGTGTCTTAGCAATTTATTTTGATGCAGCTTTGTTAAATGCTGAGTCACTGCTGAAAACTCTGAGAGAAATAGCACTGAGAGATTAGAGAGTTGTGCAAATACTGCATTTTCACCTCTCCAGGCCTTGGAGAAGCTTTTCCTCTCCAGGAAACTTGTAAGAAAATGTCATTCCTTGGTGATTAAATAGGAGATACTTCTTGACTTGTTTCCATGGAAATGTAGTTAAGGGAAAAGGCAAAACATTGAGTCAACTATTTCATGCCTTCCGAATTGTGCATCTGATTTCTAGAACTCTTGGTTGGTATTCACCATGTTGCAGAAAGAGAAATGTAAATCAGGTTAAAAATCATAAGATGAAATCTAAAGACAGTATGATCCATCCATTCATCAATCCAGTGTCTTTCCTCTTTACTCTCACACCAATCAGTCTCACACTCAAACCTCATCTAGAGTTTCCAATCAGAATAAATATGCTTGTTTTTCGACTCTCGGAGGAAACCAGAGTATCTGGAGAAATCCCACACAGACACGGGCAGAACAGACTCAAGTCCTCAGGTCCAACTGAGACTCAAACCAGGAACCTTCTTGCTGTGAGGCAATTCAACAGGTGTTACAGCCATTAATGTGGATGTTTGAAGTGCCAAAATGATCACAATTTGTGGTTACAGGCGGGACACACACTGTGTGAAAGGTGGATGATGATTAGGAATGCCGCAAATTAGAATTGTATCCTGAGGCACTTAGGTGAGAAAAATGGAAAGACACTGTGGGACTTAGAGGAAGGACGAGTGTTCTTGCATAGTCAGCGAATTAAATATTGCTATTAGATTAACCAGATCAGCAAGCAGCATAATTGCTCACTAAGTCTTTTTGCTATAATAATTCTGTCACAAACAATGAGCAAGGCCCTTTTCCACTCTCTGCCATTGAAATAAGCTGAGTATTTAATAGAGCCGGAGGCTTTTCAGAGAGTGCCCTCAGGACATTGCAGCACATCATAATTGTTATGTAATCTGTGCATGTTTTAGAGGTGAGGGATTCCCCATGGGAACACCTGTTCATTGCAGTGCGACAACATATTACACATTTCAATACCTATTAACTATCATGCAGCAGCAGGGAAAGTGAAAACCTAATATACTCTTATCACAAATAAATAAATATTTTTTTTGCCCATGCAGCATTGTCCCCCTTTATGGTATGCAGTATATCATGCTGAAAATATATATTTGATTAGTGTTTGTATTGTGTAGATGACTTGAATGTAAGGTCTCTGTGGAGGTTTTTTTTTCTTTTGTCCTGATATTACATTATACACAACTGCAATGAATTCTTAAAGAGGTTTTGATCGATTTGTGTTTGTGCTGCATTGCCAACATACACAGTGCAGAAAACATAAAAATCAGCAGAAAGGAGAATTATAGAAAACAGTATCAGGTCATTGTTTGTGTATAATATATCAAGTTTCATAGATGATTCTTGTGAACTGTCATTCCTTATAATATCCTTGCGCCTTGAGGCATATCAAATTTCCAGCTGCAATTTTATCTCCTGAAAGGCTGTATGAATTTCTGAAATGGATATGGTACAAATGTTATAAAAAAGAAGAGAACATTATATTTATTAAAAAATAAATAAAATGTGGATTCTAATAACACAGCACTTTTTTATTTATATATTTTGAAAGTCATATGAATCTTTGAAATTCTCAGTGTGGAGTAATGCTTATCAAGTGTGCTGGACCTGTCTGCCTTCATATGGGTCGCAACTTCTCTATCAAAGCCTTTTGCCTTTATTCTTATATAAAAGAGTCTCAGAACATGCTTTAATTGTCTCTTGTCTTTAATAGCTTTATATCGCATGATTGTTATTTTTATTACTAATATGAAAGTAAATGAATGCATGTTCTCCTGTGTCCATGTGGATTTTCTCCTGGATTTTCTCCTTCTCTGGGTTCCCCCCACATCACTGATAGACCTTCCAGTAGTATTTTGTAAGGAAATCTCTCATGGAAACTCCTTCCCTATCCATTTCAGTCCAGAAAATGTTACCCCAACCATATCCTGATATCTCTGATCACATTATTCTCAGTCTATCTTCTGTTTTTGCCTAATATTTCTCTATGCCCATGGCTTATATTAGTAAGAATGTCTTTGTTGCCTTCTGCACTTCTAATCTTTTGTATGTTTACTTCCACCACATTTGAGCTGACATCTGTTTTTGGCATTGTTTGTCTGTTATGGCTGGCTGCCTGTTACTGACTGTAAGGCTCCTTCTGAATAAAGCCTTATTTTATTACCAGATATACCAGACGGCTTCAAGAACAGTCCACACCTGTTATCTTAAATATCTTTTATAAAGACAGCAGAAGGCAGATTGGAAAACTGAGTGGAAATACTTATCATGGACAATGACAATCAACTGTTGTTGTTCACATTTTAATTCCTTGGACTTGGTATCCAGCTGTACAAACAACAAAGAGATGCACGTAGGGAGTATTAGTGACTGTTTAAAATGTCCAAAACAACAATATTTGTATTGACAAGGTGGGTCAGCATGGAGTTACAGCCTTCAAAAACAAGTTTTTAAACAATGTCAGTATAATGAATGTGTAATAACAGTGATTTCAGCAATGAAATTATCAGTTGATGGCACATAAACATGGCAAGAAGTGCACAATGAAAATCGTGCATAAAACATATCAGGAACAATCTGCAAATCCATGTGGAGCAAAAAACATTTTCACCTGCTACTATCTTGCAGAGCAACCGTCTACAATTTGCAACAGCCTAAATGAATGTGTTTCGCTAAATCAGTTAGATATCTGCCTGTCTAAACATCTGTCTAAATCTGTCATCTGTCTCGATGAATAGATGTAAAGATTATCAATGAATAATGAATGATTAAACAATTGCAAAAGAAAAACAGGGAAAAAAAACAAAAAACAAAACAAACAACAACAATACAATTCCAAGATTCTAAACCTGAAACTATATTCACAAGTATATCAGGAAGTTTGCGCTTATGTATTTGTTTATTTTTATATTCCTGAGAGCGCACACTTCAAACAATAAACACACCCACTTATTGAAAGTAGCTGAGAAAAGAGAAAACCAAAGAAAGTGGACGTGCAGAGCTGTCACACTCTCGCTCCACCCCTTACCATCACTGACCAATTGAAAACAGTGATACATGCCGCGTCCACTCTCTGGTCCAGTTAAAATGCACCTTCTTCGATTACGTCATGCTAAGGAAGCGCAAGCCTGCCTGTCCGTCGGCGTGCGGGCCCCGGCGATATACATCTGGCTAAGACCCCAGTAAACTGTCCGGCAAAGTGACCAGAGTGTATTATTATTACATGTAGGTTACTAGACGGGCTGCGGTGTAACCATGGGAGCGAACAACAGTACCCGCAGAGTGTCATTTGAGTCAGACGAGAACGAGAATATAACGGTGGTGAAGGGCATACGGGTGAGTGACAGATTCCAAACCCGATCGCTGGTCACTCTAACCGGGGTCCTATGACTCCGTCAGAGCCAGCTCAGCTCACACAGATGTGTCCAGCGCACATATTTTTCTCTCCGTCAGTCAAACAAGAGTGTCTCTGAAAGCAAGTTAACGCTACAGAACAACACAACACTTGCCGGTCGATGCGACCGCTTCACAGTTTGTCGATCTAGAGTATTTAAAGAGTATGCAACCCAAAAGATATACATACTAATAGTTAACGCGGTGCTTGTGAGATAAACGTCCGGAACGTAAAGGTGTGAACGTCCTTGTGGGAATGTTGACGTTGACGTCACGCACCTCGTGTTTGACTCCCCAGAGTATGAATGAATGAATGAATGAATGAATGAAACTTTACTCTGTCTGCGCAGGCTGTTGCATTCGCCTTTTGTGGGCGATGTTTTCCTTTGTTTTCATGTGACTGCGGAGCAACGTAGTGACTGTCGTCTTCACTTTGTCGCAGGTTTCCGCTCTGCCACCGTGACGTGACGGTAAATATAGATGGAGAAGCTTTAGCCGGTTAGATAACAGTTCAGTTGGCACGGCTCTGGCTATTATTACTCGGCTGGCAGGCACTACAGCCGCGGATAAAGTTGCTCTCAAGATGAATCCTGTTCGTGTCACTGCTTTATCTACTCTAGGTATAGAGAGGAGATGCTCTTATTCAGTCACAACACTTCCAGACCTCTGAGTGAGTTAGCGGAGTCTCCGCACAGCAAGAAGGCCCCCAGTTTGATTCTCTGCTGGATAAGTGCATACATACGTGGAGTTTATTTGTTCTACCCCATGTCTATGGGTTTTTGTTGGAGTAACAGGGGTAAGGAACATTGATGCTTATGACATCTGGAGACTCTAAATGAATGTAAATGTGAGTATGAGAGTGAATGGTGAGTTTCTGGCCTGAGACAGATCAAAGAGGCTGCAGTAATGCTGTAAAGGTAAGACGTATGAAGCTAGAGCAAAGTAGAAATGCCAAAGTTGGAGGGGAACTAACCTAAAAACACATAGAACACGGTTGTTGGTTTGTGTGGAAAGTGTTACAGTTTGATAAGATGTCTGATCCAGTCCTTACCTTTCTTACCCCACCGCTCACATAGCTCCTCCTAGCTGCTTGCATCAGGCACTTTTCACATTCAGCTGACCCACTTAAGTGCTCCAGTAGGGGTATACGTTACACCCCCGTCATCCAATTGCATTTATCAAACAAACATCTCCTGCTGTAGCTCTGTGATGGTGGAACAAGTTATCAAGCACTATCAGAGCTGGGGCATGCCTCTTGATCTCCAGGAAGCTTTTGAAGACTTGACTCTTTAGAGAGCATCTCCGAGCCTAACTTTCACTTTTCTTCAGTTCTTCATACTCCTACTACTACCTTCTCTTCACTCATACTTAAACACTGCAGTTGCACTCACAGCTGCTCTCTCATACCTTCAAAGCCTGAAGAATGGAGGAGAGCATTCGCTTTTGTGATGTGGCTTGAATTTTTCTGTGGAAGCATCTCCTAACCGACTAAATGTAATTGTTGAACTGTTCCTCGACAGTGAAAACGTATTCCCTCTCTCTCCTTCACAGCTCTCGGAGAATGTCATCAACCGCATGAGGGAGCCCGCTTCTCCTCCCAAACGTGAAGCTGCTCCTTCGCCTCCTCTGCCTCCTGCGGCCACGGGGCCCATAGCGCCTACCCTCATTCCTCTCCTGCGGCCTGTACCTCCCCCCTTTGACCCTATCACTTCCTTACCCCCGCCCCCTCCTGTCGTAGAACCTGTTGCACCTCCACCTCCACCACCAGCTCCGTCGGCCACAGAGGCTGTGGCCGCCCCTCCTCCACCTCCTCCTCCTCCTCCACCTACAGAACAGGTAGCAGCGCCCACCATCATCGACATGGTGGTCCCCACCATGTCACCCCCAGCTGCTGCTAGCGCTGTTGCTGCTCCTGCTTTTGAGCCCATGGAAGCAACCCCTCCTCCCCCTCCTCCTCCCCCTGCTGCTGCTCCTCCTCCTGCTGCTGCTGTTGAGCCGGTAATGTTGCCTCCACCTCCCCCTGCTCCCCTGATTCCTGCTCCCAATGTGGTGGACGACATCACTCCGCTTGCTCCTCCTCCCCCCGTCATCGAATCACCCCCTCCTCCCATCAATCAACCCATTGCTTCTCCTCCTCCTATAATTGAACCCATTGCTCCTCCTCCAGTAATTGAACCCATTGCTCCTCCTCCCGTAATTGAAGCTATTGCTCCCCCTCCAATCATTGAACCCGTGGCTCCTCCTCCAATCGTTGAACCTGTTGCTCCTCCACTTGTGGTTGAGCCCATCGCTCCTGCATCTGTCCCTGAACCCATCGCACCTCCTCCTCCTCCTGCTGTCGAGATTGAACCCATCACTGCGCCTCCACCTCCTCCCGAATTGGAAACCCTGCCTCCCCCTCCTCCTGTTTTTGAATCTGCTGTCACCCTGCCACCAACCCTGCCTCCTCCCGCGGACACTTTGTCTCCTCAGCCCGCTGAGCCGTTCGCTGCACCTCCCCTGCCTGAGTTTACCGCTCCTTGTGAACCACTTGCACCTCCTCCTCAGCCCCCAGTAGAGCCAGTGTCCCCCGCACCTGTTCCCGAGCCACAGGTGGTGCCAGAGGCCATACCAGAGCCGAGTCCAGCTCCTGCTGCACCAGTTGGTGAGTATTTGCCATAGTAGGACTGCAGTATTTCTGTAGAGTTATGACTCCTTTTACCTTCGCTTTGTTGAATAACAATGAGTCAAAAACCATAACCTCCCTCACCATGTGCATTTTGAGTACAAAGTTTGATGCTAAAAGCTTTTCAATGCTGAAATTTGCTCCGAGACCCAAGTTAATGCTGACTTTCAACCAGCTAATAAGTATTCCTGGCGATACCTCATTTTATCCTGAAAGACATGCAGAGGATCTTCCGTAGCATAGTCAATTGGAAGGCAAAGGTTATGAGAGAACAAACTGTTATTATTTTTAGTCTAGCTTGGTGTAGGTCTAACTTTTCTCGCTGCTTGTAATCTTTTTTTTTTTCTTTAATTGCGCCCTCACCATTGCCTCGGCCGCATCGTCGTTCGCAAACCGTTAATGAAATGATACATTCCGTCTTGTATCATTGTTAACGGATCGATGCTTTAATTAGTGGCCTTCCAGTCTGCCTCGGTTATGCCGGGGCTCGAGCTGTCACGATAACCCGTGTCCTTACTGCAGGTTGTGAGAGCCCTCAGAGTAGTGACACCTGATGCACCTGGAGTGATTTTCCTGGTATCTTCTCCTGTATTTTGTGTCTAAAAAGGCCCTGCATGCTATCAGTCCAGCACCAAGTGAATGGCAGCCTTTGTTATGACCTGATCAGGTCACAGCTGAGCAGTCTGATTGGTGAGAGACTAAAAAGACACCCAAAGAGTGAGAGTAGATGCAGTGATCAGGTATTCTCAGTAAGTCTCAAAATTCATGCTTATTATATTCACATAGAATATGTTATTTAAGGAGGCAGAATCATTCATAGAGAGACCTGTGTACAAAGTAGATGCAAATGCACATCATTTTAAGATGCTCCCTTATAAAGAAGGAAAGCAGCTTGAAGATTTTATTCATGTTTTGGATGACACTCTGTTCCATGAGGGTGTGCGAGCAGGCAACAGTTTGCCAACACATCATCTTAAAAGCCATAATCCTTCCGTTGTGTATTCACTTATCCAGCGTGTGTGTTTGTTCGTTGAAGTTGAAGTCATTATAAGGAGGGAACCCCCCCACTGTGTGAAAGTGGAATTTAATTCCTAAAACTAAATAGCTTGCGCTTGTGCTTTTAGTGATGAGAAAGATAACTGAGCGGAGTCAGCTCGGCGCCTCGATAATAAAGTGTTACACAACGCTTGGATCGTAGGAGTGAATCACCCATCTATGGATCCATCATATCGATGGACAAACTCCCAGCACTCCTGCGTCGTATGGGATCATGGTCTACTTGGTGTGAATGTCCTGACAGAGGGCACCTGAAGGTCACCCGCTTATGCCTGTGTGTAGTCCGGGGGGGGGGGGGGGGGGGGGGGGGTGTCGTGTCTGCTCCTTCATACGGTGACAGTCCGGGGGGGTGTCGTGTCTGCTCCTTCATACGGTGACAGTCCAGGGGGGTGTCGTGTCTGCTCCTTCATACGGTGACAGTCCGGGGGGTGTCATGGCTGCTCCTTCATACGGTGACAGTCCAGGGGGGTGTCGTGTCTGCTCCTTCATACGGTGACAGTCCGGGGGGTGTCATGGCTGCTCCTTCATACGGTGACAGTCCGGGAGGGTGGTGTGGCTGCTCCTTCATACGGTGACAGTCCGGGGGGGTGGTGTGGTAGCTGCTCCTTCATACGGTGACAGTCCGGGGGGGGTGGTGTCGTGGCTGCTCCTTCATACGGTGACAGTCCGGGGGGGGTGGTGTCGTGGCTGCTCCTTCATACGGTGACAGTCCGGGGGGGTGGTGTGGTAGCTGCTCCTTCATACGGTGACAGTCCGGGGGGGGGGGTGTGGTAGCTGCTCCTTCATACGGTGACAGTCCGGGGGGGTGGTGTGGTAGCTGCTCCTTCATACGGTGACAGTCTGGGGGGGTGTGGTAGCTGCTCCTTCATACGGTGACAGTCCGGGGGGGTGGTGTGGTAGCTGCTCCTTCATAGGGTGACAGTCCGGGGGGGTGGTGTGGTGGCAGCAGGCCCTCTGCAGCCTTCACCCCGCTCAATCAGCGAGGTAATTAAAAAAAGGCCAACTCACGCCCACGCCGCACTGACTCCGCTGATTAGAAGCGACACCTCCGCACTTCCTCACAACAAACCGCCGGGCCTCATTAAGGGGAGGAGGTGGTCAGCGGCCCCAGCGTTTCTGTTGTGACAGTGTTTCTCCGCCGTTCGGGCGCACGGCGGGAAAACCAGCGGCATTTATTGCCGTTCAGCCAACAGAAGTCACTTGTTTTCTTTCTTACTGCCAGGGCCACTGATTCTCCCCTGTGCCGTGGTCCTTCCCACGTTGTTTCTGCTAATTATTTTGCTATGAAAAGACTCATTTCATGCGTCTCGCCTAGTTTTGTTACAGGCAGTTACTGTAAACTTTTAATTTGCAAAGCGTGCCACAGCTTGACCTTGTACGTCTGAAGTGGTCTGTTAAGGCATGGTATCAAAGGAAGTTGTAATGTGTTATTTGATGAGATTTTATCTTACTTTTTTCAAACTTAGAACAGTTTCTCATAATATTTGTTCATATTTTATATACAATGTATGTGTAATTGTTTGACTTGCTCTATTGTTTTAAATCAATTGTTGATGTTCTCCTATCAATGTACATTTCATCATCATGTTCTTTTGATGTTATGATAATGATATTTATTGATTTTTAATGATAAATTGAGTTAGTAGATCTGACCACTTGATCATTTGTATGCACCCTTATATGCTCCTATCAGGCTTCTCTCAGCAAAAGTGTATGAATGTAATAAGGAATCCCTCTGCTGCATCAGCAGTTTTAAGGCTTGCATCTGTTCTTGTTGCTCTGTTGCCGCCATTACGTACAGTTATATTTACCGTGTCGCCAGCCGTGGTGCTGGTTGACCTTTACTCTGTTTGTGCTCGATATGCTCCCGTTGCAAGGTGAACGCGGAGGTGAACATGCAGGGCGTAAAGTGAAGGATGAGAGAGGGGAGAAGTCAACTTGGACGACTGATCTGACGATCTTTTAAAACACTCCACTTTTATTTAAAAAAAAAAAAAAAAAGAGAAAAAATGTGAATCTCGTTAAAAAGTTGCAAAGTTCAGCCCGGGCCTTAAAGGGTATGACCTTAATGAGGCGGACATTGATTATGTGTGCGTGTGTGTGTATGAGGGTCGGGTATCGAGTGCGGCTCTCAGCAGGTTGGCTGTCTCTAAATCACGCTCTGAGTCGTGTGTGTGTGTGTGTGTGTGTGTGTGTGTGTGTGTGTGTGTGTGTGTGTGTGTGTGTGTGTGTGTGTGTGTGTGTGTGTGTGTGTGTGTGTGTGTGTGTGTGTGTGTGTGTGTGTGTGTGTGTGTGTGTGTGTGTGTGTGTGTGTGTGTGTGTGTGTGTGTGTGTGTGTGTGTGTGTGTGTGTGTGTGCTGATTACACTATAGTCAAGGTTGAACCTCCTACACCTTCTCCAGTGCGCTATAAATATTCATATGGCGTAGCCCACACACTGCGCCGGACTAATAGGCTGCTTAAAGATGTCTCCCAGCCAGGTGCAGCACACAGAACGGCCAGAGCCGGAGAAAGGAGGGAAACCGATGGGAGAAACGTGGCCTCACTCGGTGTGAGCGCGCATAAATGGGTGGAAATGCGTGACATGTATCACTCTCCGTGGTCCAGCCCCATGATGACACCGAATTGAAAGGAGGGAGTTGGAATAGCAGGCACACGTAGCGCCTGTCCTCCGGTACCGGAAGTGTGCTCCCGGCACTTTTTCCTCCCTTCCTTTCCTCCTTTTTTTCTTTTTTTTTTTTGCCTCTCTGTTTTGAATGTAGCGCAAGGTGTGCTGTGACTCGACTCGGTGCGAGGGAGAAACGTGAGGAAGTGGTAATGTTACAGATTATGCCCTCCACGCGGGTCCCGGGGTTAATGAAACGTCTGATGAGAAACGCAATTTGCCTTCGTCTATTATCTCCACCGCCAAATAGCTTGTGCTCCAGCGCCTCTCCTCCTTCCTCCTCCTCCTCTGCGGGTTTTTTTTTTTTCCACAGGGTCTAGTGATTGGCGGAAGAGGGAGGGAGGAAGGGGGGAGGGGGGAGGGGGGGGGCACGTCTAAAAAGATGATGAGTTTTTAATCTTTTTAACATTTACATGTCCTACTCAGGATTGACACGAGCTCTGTCGATCTGGAATTGTCTCTGACCCTAACCGTCCTCCCTCGAGGACCCCAGACAGTGTTTATCATATCAGAACCTGTTCTCCGACTGACCCCGCGGGGGCCCACCAGCAATCGGAGGCCTCTCTCGGCAGAGCTGGAGAGGATGTGGTGATAAATGAGGAGCTGCTTGGGCTCGGCTGAACTTGGAGGACTTTTCGAATTTTACTTTGCGTTGTGCGCCGCTGAAGGGGATGAATCCTCACTGCGGCTGCGAGGTATTTTAAAGGGCGGTTGATGCAGAAATGCCAGGCCCACCTGATTGGAAAACTTTAAAGGGCCTGACCTCTGTCATGTGCAAGTGCCACTCGAGTGTGGTGTCTGGAATGCGGCGTTTTCATCTGCTCCAAAGAGTCTCGGCAGAAGAAAGTAGCCGGGGAGTTTTCTTGGAGGGATTTCAAACTCTTTTCTGGCTTGTGCTTTCATTGTGGAACAACACAGCAGTTTGCTTTTCATTCAGCACAGCCTTGATGTTGTGTGATGGAACAAATGCTTGAAAGGACAACTGATTGATTGAATGATGTCTATTCAGATATTCAGCTCGGGTTGACAAAGCTATCCAAAGAGAATAAAAACATAGAGAAACCAGGAAAGCACACCTCTGGACCATGGCATTACAGAGCTGGTCCATAAAGAGAAGGAAAAGACAGCAAGTTTAAATAATCATGATGGTGTACCTAGATCTGATTTGAGTTCATTTCCCAGTTCCATTAATTGGTCCATAAATGTGAGGTACAGATCAAGTACAGATTATACCCAACACTCTGGGTTTCCAATGGTTTCTATTCATTTCTCCAAAAAAAGGAGTCCTACTTTTTCCAAAGTCACAACCTTGGAGAGCAAAGATTTCCATTCTGTGATAGAAGAGTCATCTCACAATGATGGCCTTCCTTGTCAGCATGTGTCCCAGAGACACCTCCAAGGAGACATAAGAACGGACTTGGTTACACCTGGTGACCAGCTGCTACAATAATCTACCAATTTTTTAGCATGATTAAAAAAAAAAAAAGTCGGTGGTCTGCTGCAGTCTGTATGTCAAAGTATCCTTGGTCAAAATACTGAATCCCTGTCCCTGATGCTGCATCGGCACTATTTACATGCGTGAATGGTTAGAAATACCTTTTTGAGAGTCAGTGCCATCTAATGGAATGGGTGATCTGAATGGGCGATTGTCATTCATCCTGTGAGTGCTATAAAAACACCAGTCCATTTAGACCGGTCCGAACGTCAAAATAACTCGCCTACCACTGCGTTACGTGCCCCCGTGCCTCCGACTGTTGTGATGACCCGCGGCGGCAGTGTTTCCACGCCGACCTGATGCCAAGTTGTCAGCTGTCCGTCAGCGCCCCCGGTTGCCGCTCACGTTTCCTCCGACCTGCCGTCGCGCTCACACCTCCCGCCACCCGACGCTCATTCAGTCCCTTCGCCCTACCAGAGCGTACGCGAGCTGCTGCGCTGCGTGTTCTGTTCTCCGGGGGTAAGAAAACAGAGGCTGGAAGTCAGAGGAAAGATGAAGTCGTGTTTGTGTCGTTCTTCCCCTCCCCCATTGTGTGTTTTTATGCGGCGGTGCCACGCGAGAGCGCGTTATTAACAGCGTGGGCGTCACAAAGCCGCCGAAAGAGGTGAGAGCCACGACAATGACAGAAGGTAGACGGAGAGAAAGTTGTGAGTAAGGCTGGATGTTTTGTCGCCATGGCGACGGCCCTGTCCTAGTCACCAACCCATCCGTTTAACTCCGTCGCCCTCCTATTGTTTGTTTTCCTCATCGAACCATTGAATAGAATGGCTATGAACGAGTACAGAGATGGACCGGGAGATCCGGCCAATTAATAACAACATTTTAGCTTCAAACTTGTCCAGCGCAATCAAATTTTGTCCCAACTGCATCGTCATTCCGGTCACCGCAAAGAAACGGCGTATTGTGAAGCCGCCAAGAGCAAGCGCAGGTCAAGAAAATGCAGTCCCTTTGAGATGAAACTCCCCGCCACCTCTTTCACCACCGTGAGAGGAAAATATCAATTTCAAGGCAACAAGTTTATCTCTTCGCTCTGCTTTTTTTCCGTGGGTGAGATGGTTTGTCATTCTGACTCCCTGTCCAAGAGATATCTGAAACTCCTCCTCCGTTGCTCTCCAAGACAACTGTAGCACTGGCTCCGGGCCAAAAGACATTACATCTCAAGACTCAATTAAACTGTGCGTGATCTGAAAATCACACTTCCGCGTTTGATTTTTTTTTACAATTATTTTAGTTGGCACACTGAAACCGAAGTGTCCTAGGGGTTCCCAGTGAAAGAGCAATTTAAATCACATGCTTAATAATAATAATTTAAGCACTTTTTTTACAAAATGAAGATGAGAAACGGCTATCTCTCCAAGCTTAACCTGAGTAAACTCATCACGACCATAATAAACCACAACGATCACAGAATAGGCTTTGCAGCCAGCATGTTGGATCACAAAGCAGTCTCTTTTTTTTTTTCCTCTCTTTTCTTCGCCTTTATTTATTAAGCAGTCAGCCAACACCAATACCATATTGAAGACATTTCTCTGCATATTCCACTGCAAGGCCGCTGTCCTGCTGTTACCATGTGTTACCAGGTAATAATAGACTCTGACAATGGGGATTATCCCCTCTAACTAATGCAGTGGCGGAGTAATCTGGACACATTCAGACACCCCCCCTCCCTGTCACTGCAGTGTCGCAGAGCGCCGCATGGCACTTCTGTCTTCAGAGCACGTCCCCAGCCTGGTCGCAGGCTGGCATCTTTAGTTTCATGCTTAATTACCTGCCAGGATAGACCAGGGGAGACATGGAGCCATACATGTATGATGTCCCTGACATGATTATGTAGATAAGGGTGCCTCCTGTGATTTATGCACGTATGTGTGTATGTGTGTGACTGGTTAAATAAGATAGCCAATTTTCAGTTTCAATATTATGTGTGGGTGACATATGCTTTAATTCTGAATACATAACCATGTTTTTTTTGTTTGTTTTTTTTGCTCAAAATTACACTGACGTACGTTTATATCCTTTACCACGAGATGTCAAAACTCATACCCAGACCGTCCATCCATCATTTAACATGCTTTGTACCCAGCGGTATTGCAGAGGTCTGTTGGAGTCTATTTCTTGCACGCATAGGTTGTAGGCACTGAATACATCCTGGATCACACACAGAAAGGCCCTCGGTGTGACCAGTCAACGAACCGGGGACCTTCGTTGCTGCGAGGCGACAGCGCTATTCACAGATACACCGCGTTGCGCCCCAAGCCAAACCCCTAAAACCTGAGAAATGTCTGCAGTGGGTTGACGGCTTGAATTTTGCCCTCAAAGTAGAAAAAGGACCCTGACAGCTTGATATCTCAGACAGATTAATGTCCCCACAACACGAGCAATACATGTACACACACACACACACTTGGGCACACACACCATAAAGCATGGTAGCCCCAGGCCACGATCTCCGTCCCACCTCAATTCACTCACAGAGAGAACCAACACACACACACACACACACACACACACACACACACACACACACACACACACACACACACACACACACACACACACACACACACACACACACACACACTCATCTAGCCAAACATGGCACAACAATGGATGGCGCACACAGCGAGATAACATTCAGGGCTCCAGCGGAGGATTATTTTCATTGGTTCTTCGTCTGCTAATGGATTAATTGCTTGGATTACAAAATGGCAGAAAAATGTTAATAATGTCCGTCACAGTTTCAGCTATCCCAAATTGACGTGAAATTGCCTTTTTGTCCAGAATTCAAAGGGTTTCAGTGTACCATTACACTAAAAGAATGGCAACGAGACTCGCTGTAATCAATGAATCGATTACCACGCAGCGATGATGATTTTTTTTCTTCTTTTGAATAGATTAATCCACTAATGGCATCATCAGTAGTAACAGCCCGGTCCAATCTGCTGAGGCAAACCATGGACTTTTCATTGAATAATTACAGTTGAATTGCTCATTTTTAAATCATCGCAGATGTTCCTGCCCCCCCCCCCCCCCCCCCCCCCCCCTTTTTTTTTTTGCCTGTAAACAGCAGCTGGGCACTGAAACAAAAAATAAAAAACATTCAGTCTCTCTCTCTCTCTCTCTCTCTCTCTCTCTTGTCTCTCTTTGTCCCCAGTTGATGAAGAGGCCCTGAGGAAGAAGATCACTGATGAGCTGCATGAAGGCTTTGAGCAGCAGAGGGCCAAGGCTGAGCAAGAGCTGCAAGCCTGGTGAGACTCACGCACACACACACGCACACACACATACACATTTACACGCCCACACACAAACACGCACGGGTTTCATTTGGAAAAGTAAACTGGCGCTCTCATTACCAAGCGCCAAAACCTTTGGCCTCGGCAAGCATTTCATTCATTTCACAAGTAAATTGATTGCTGTAATTTGGGTTTTTGAGTTGAAATTAAGATTCCTGGGTCCCGTTTGAAGCCAGGATCACTCCTTTTTGGATTTTCCTCCAGTTTTCTCTCTTCTCTCCATACCTTTTTTTTTTACCTTTGGATCTTGATGGATGGAATCGGTATCATTAGGGAACAAAGGGATTTTTTAGGACGTGGCCATTTTCCGCTTTCATTAATAGTCAAAAAGGTCAGCGGCAGTCTCTTCCGATCCCCACTGTGTTTCCAATCTGCCTCTCTTCCGAAGCACATCAGCACTTTTTTTTCTTTTCCCCACTCCGTCTCTGCTCCTTCGCTCCCGCTCTTGATCTCTCCAGATCAATTAATCATGCCTGAGAGAGGAGGGCGCTATCCCGAGGTAATTTCCTGGGTGTTGAGTGGGTGATACATTAGCCCCGCTTGATGAAGAAAGGCAGCCCTCGCGCCAGGCGTGCGCCTCTCCCTCTCCCCCTCTCTGTGACCCCAAAGAGGCAGGTGCGTGCCCCGTAGTGTCCAGTAATCGTGCAGCGCTCCCCCTGTCCTGTTTAACAGGCACGGACGGACTCTGGTAGACCTTGGCAAGGGAACGGCTGTGATTAGCCGCTAAATGTGCCCTTGTAGTAGTGGAGTGGGTAGCGTTAGCCTAGCTATTAGCGGCGTTTTCAGGCCCGTTCAAGACGGGAGAAATTGTAGTGGTTTTTTTTTTTTGGTCCTCCTCTTTTTTTTAAGAAATCATTTGTTTATTGATTTTTTTTTTTTGGTCGTAACTGCTTCCTGCAGCTCGTTTATTGATGTCTGCTCCCGAGTAAGTGCTTGAAAATTGTACCCTCCTTGCAAATAATTGAAATCATGGTGGCTTTCAGGCCCTCCATTTTTGTTTGTGCTTGGCATGGGAATCACTTCAGGAGGCCTAAGTGAACATGAAATAGTGTACCGTCAATGGCCGGCACTTTTGTGTATGTATTTCAGTAAATTAACATCAGTTTATGTCCATTATATCTTATATCCACTGTACATTCATTAATATCCCTTAACCAATGGTTTGACGGACAGCAATAGAGGCGATTACAGTGCCTCTAAGACGTGTTTAAAAGATGCAGCCGAGCGGAGGATGTGCTGTAGAATCAATAACTAAAAGATAGGAACGAGAGTGGTAATGATGCTAAAACGGGGAAACGTTCATTTCAATTTGAATAAATTCCCATTTAATTGCTGAAACTGTTGATAAATAGTTCAGACTGTGCCGGCCATCAATATATATGGCGGAGCTCGACGTATTAATTATGCTCTGCTGGAAGACCTGGAACGTGTTGCTTCCTGATGTAATTGGTTTTTTAAAAAAAATAGCATTTTTGCAAGTGAGCTGTAATAAAAGATTGACACATGCGTGCATGGTCTTTGTTCTGCCTATTCCCCAGGACTACTTACCGCACGAAAGCTTGCAGGGAGGAAAAGTTTCAGCGAGTCCGCACGGTAGATGTGTAGCCAGAGCCTCGGCGCTCTGTCTGCGTCTCCTCGGGATGCCCTCAGGCTGGGTGCCAAGTGTGGGTCACCCACATTTTGGCAGTGCTCAGGGCCTGTTGCACACTGACGGCACAGTAACAAGCCCACAGCTGGAGCAAGTTTCACTTCAATTGAACGGAAAAGGCTTGAGAGTGAAACCAGTGGTCCTATGTGTGAAGAACATGCCTGAAACACCTGTTTAGATGGGCCATTACACTAGGAGCCATTGGCTTCCCTAAATGATCAAAGTCGGTTACGTTTTACATGTCTGAAGTTACAGTTAAAGGCACTTAATCACCTATTTGAACAGTGCCAAGCCCACATGCTACCATATCAGGCATGCGTGGTTAAGATATCTAAAAATAAACATCAAACTCTCCATTTATGCCGATTCAGCGCCTCCCGTCTCTTGGTGATACCTCTCCCATTCTCATTTTATTTTATTTTTTGCCACGGTGGGACTTTTCCATTAGTTTGTAGTTTGCTGCAGATAAAGGTGACGCTTTCTTTTAATTGAAAGAGATGAGAGGAGCCTGCCTCGCACCACCCCCCTCCTCATCTGGGCTGTCATACCGTAATTAAATAGCGGTGGATTTTCACCTCCCCACTGTGCAGGCAATAATTAAGGGAAGTTTTTGGTCATTGAAGTCAAATGAGGAGCAGCGATCGTGGCCTTTGTTTCGTCGGACGACTCAGCAAGGCGAGTGGATGGCTACAGCTGCAAAATTGGACATTTCCATTGTTTTTGTGTGTGTGTGTGTGTGTATGGGTGGAGGAGGGGGTGAATGTATCAGGGCTCTGCTAACAAGACTACGCAGTGTCTCAGCGGTTGCAGAGCCCTACCGCACAGCTTGAACGCAGGGAAGTGGAGGAGAGTGAGATGCCCCAGGTCCCTGGCAGTAAACGCGCATAGGAGATGCGTGAGGCCAAAACATCTCAAGGTCGCACTCAACCCAAACCATTGTCCGTCCCCCCCCGTTTGCCCTCTCTGTCTGTGCGTTTCCTCAAGTCGTACTAGAGTAAACACCGGATTGCAAGGCGGATATCTTTTGGAATGATTAATAAGCCATCCATTTTAAAGAACATCTTGTGTGATATGTAGAGAAACCAGCTTTGAAAGTCACTGAGGGCGTCTGCATAGTTATCACCCTGGTCATTTTTCCATTATTGTTTACAGACGGATCATTTCACGTCCAATTTGCGATGTCATGAGCGCAGTCGGTCATTTTCACACCGTCAGCAACGTTGATGGCACCTTTTAAATCATCTGTAAGTGGAGGTGTGGAGGGTAAAACAAAAAATTAAAAGCAATGCTTGCCAAATCTTGGCCAAGTGAACTGGGTGCAAATCTGAAGAAATGGAGAAAATGTTCAAGAGCAGTTTCTGTCTGTTTTAACTTGGAGGTTTCACTTTCTTAAAATAAAGTAGTGATCCAAGACAAAGAAAGGTAAAAGTGGAAAACGTGGTTCCATCACACTTCTATACCGACAGGCCTGAAAAACCACCTCACCTCGCGCGTAAAAAGGTTTTACCAATATTTAGGTCTTTTCAAAATGCCAGGGTTTCTGTTCCTTCTTTTTTAATGGGATGTTTTGATCTTTCCCATTTATCGAAAGGCACTTGCTGTCGACTCGCCCTGAACGACGATAAAAACCTCACTCTTGTGTTCTTCTTTTGCTTCATTCCTGCCAAGAATACGACAACTGCAGTGATTTTTTTTTTCTCTCATTTTTTTCAAGGAACGCAAAGACACCGTTAGATGCAGTTGACGAAAACACCGGACGATGGCATAAAAAATGTCTTGCAAAGCATTGGGGAGATGAAGAAGTGCCGGTCTCAGATGCGTAGCGGATAGCGTTGCTGGAGGGGAACATGAATAAGTCATGCGTGTTATTTCACAGTAGGGTGGTCGTGTAAACCCATGAGTGCCAAAATAAGTCTGAAAGTGATGCTTTATTAAAGGACATTAGATCTCCATAAGGCACCGACACATTCAATTTGTCTCGCTGTGAAATCTAATTATGGCCAGACTCGCTGAAATTCCTCCATCCTGTCCGACGCAGATCTGGGGGATCTTTATGTTGCTCCTTTTTTTTGGTTCGGTTTCAGGACCACTCTGGAACCCCTGAGACGTGGCTTTGCATGTTTTGCTCCGGTGGTGGGGGGGGGGGGGGGGGGGAGTGAAGGCTCTGCGAGGAGTTCATTTGGGTGTAGCCTAAACTCATTTGTTGCGGGGAGCGGCTGCAGGGAGCAGATTTGCCTGCGCCGCTTCTCCGCGAGGCGCCGGAGCAGAACGACTCAGAGAAAAGGAAGTGAGGGATGGAGGAGTTGAGGCTGGGGGGGGCACTCTCTCCTCTCCTCTCCTCTCCTCCTTCAACCTGTGCTGCATCTCCTTCCCATTCCACTTCTTCTTTTTAGGGTAATTCTCACAGGCTTTCCCCCACCTCACCTTCCCTGTCTTGTTTTGTTATTCCTCCCTTACCCCGTATTTCTCCCGGCTATCTCCTTTGTCCGATTCTCAATCTTCCCTCTCTATTTCTCGTTTTCGCCCCCCTCCCTCTCTTCCAGCCTCCCTCCCGCCTCTCGGCCTCCCCTCCCGTGCCTGAAATGCATGTGTTTGAGTGTCCGGCACTTAAAGGTTAGTTGTTCTTGTGAAACTTTTGCCCATTATTTCGGCTCGTAGTCAAACAGCTTGCGCTGGCTGGTGCGATATAATTACATGTCAGACTTTTGAGTGAGAACACTGACCTTCTCTCAGAGCCCCCTGTCTATCCTCCCCGCTAACCAGCCAGCCTGGTAAATTCTTTATTGCTCCCAGGTCAGACGCAGACAGATAGTCTGGGCTACAGACTCTCACAATTTGTTTATTTTTATCTTTTGGTCTCTGTTCACACAGAACTTCTGGAGATACACCGACGCACACACACACACACACACACACACACAAAGTCCGACTTCACAGAGTGGGGAAGTTGTGGGGGGAGGATATTAAGAGACAAAAAAGTTCTCGGCACCAACCCGATTTAGCCAGGACTGCATCTGCAGAGTCGTAATTCTCCTTTGAAAGTGTGTCTGAATCAGCAGCATTGCTGGTCTTTGATCAGATTCTCTGACTGCTCTTGCATTTACAATTTCCTCATGATAATCTCCTCACTGAAAAAAAACATAAAAAAACATAGTACGTCTCAGCAGCCTGGCAACACTTTTTCACCTACAATCACAGTGGTAAAATTTGACAATGCTACCGTCCGTTATCTCACCTGCTTTGTACTCGGTGATGTGGCGAGGGTCGTACCGATGGTTATGATGAGCCACCAACTAGAAATGTCTGTAGACAGAGACGCGTCCCATGTAGCACCACCCATATAGTACTACCCCAACAGCAAGCACTACAGCAAGCACACAGAACACTAGAAGTGGGCAGGCGTTTTATACAGCATTCTCTACCATCATGACCACTTAAATTGCTTTGCAGACACATGTCACATTCACCCCTTTAGGTTCTTCATGACGTGTCATCCAGAAAGTTTTTGTTCTGTTCTGATTTGGGTGTGGGAATTCCCAGGTTTTAAACCCTTAGAGGTACCTTGGGGATTTCAGCAAAACAACATGTCAGTTGCAGTCTAACTGAGTTAGGTCCTTCATTTTAATCACCTTAGGATGACTGAAAGGATTCATACAACTCTCGCACAGGGGCAATTTGAGGGTCAGTATCTCTCCTTGGACAAGGGGTCAGAGTTGAACCACCAGCTTTCCAATACGTGGACGTCCCCTTAGTCTCAGTCACCAGGCAAGCAAAGCCCCAGTAATTACAGCGGGCAGCCTAGCACAGGGCAGGGTGCAAAAGGGATGGCCCTACCCTGACATCAAGACAGTCTGCTGGGAGCCATCCAGCTCGCTGTGAAGCTGTTGAGTATCTCTCTCTCCCAAGAGCCAGTTGTGCTCTGGCGGTAAGTTCCTGTAGATTCCTGTAGACCTGAGATTACAGGTCGGTAAACAAACACACGCGTTCCTCGAACCCCCTGGAGCACCTTCTGTTGTGTCGCTCGTCCTTCTTGGGCTGTGATGCGATCATATTATTGCTCCACAAAGGCGCCCGAATTGCAATTCCCGGCCAAGCGTTTTCTCCCGGTTTGATAGCCCTCGACTTTCCCGAGCCCCGCCCGTGTTATTGCGAGGCCATCCTTAATTCACAAGAACATTTTAAGCGTAGGAATAACAGTTATTGAGCTGTAAATACCCTGCGACAGAACTGTAGGCTGCCGCTGACCTTTGCAGCGGAGCCGTAATGGTTATTGACTTTGTCCCATCTCCGAGCAAATCTACCGACGGTGGTCTGGCCGTTTACTCGAGCCGGTGTTGCGCAAAACGAGGCGTGCTCGAATTCATTCCTGATACTGCCGCAGTTTGTGAGCTCTGCGGGACACCGTCGGAAGCCGTTCCGCGCAATAGCCGGCAGGTCTCCCGCTCCGCGCCCGCCCCGCCACTAAAACCGCGGCCCGTTGTCTCTCGTTCCCCGGGACCTCCTTTGTTCCCCCGGTGTTTCGCGCCCGCGTGTCAGGCGGAGTGCACAGCCCCATAAAATATTCACGGCCAGCATTCAGCGACATCATTCCCAGCATCAATATTGCATCGAGCCTCTCTAAATGCCTTTGTTTCGAGGCGCCCGGGCGGTGGAGTGTGCGCGGTGGGAGCGGCCCCGTCAGGGTCCGTCCTCCCGGGCCAGGCGGACTGCACTCGGATAGGTCTTGTTTAGGTGGCAGGTAAGCAACAGGAAGCGTTGATGGGTGAGGAGCTGAGGAGTGACGCACGTCAAGGAGCTGAAGCGAAAACAGCTGAATGAATTGAATATTGAAATTTTGAATTTTAGCTTTTTCTTGCAATTCATGAAGACTAACCTATCTGGAAATAATGGTTTAATGTGTAGACCTGTCGTCTCTGCTCACTCTTTTATACACACTTGTTAACTGTGCCACATCCATTCTTATTTAACCCCAAGACCCCGACACAGACCTAAACTTGAGGCAGTTTCAAAGATTGACTCCCAAAATAATTCAAGTATCCTGATGTGCTCCCGTCCAAGGTCACCTCCTGGAAGTATTTTTTCTTTTTTCTTTTTTTTTGTTTTCGGAGAGACGACCCACTTGTGCTCGTCTCCTTTTCAGATTAATAGCGCCTCACTGGTTCCGTCTTTCCGGCTCTCTCTGTTTTCGGGGACTCGATCCACTGAGCCATCAAAACACAGGTTACTGGGCCAAGATTATCCTCGCTTTCTATCCAGTGCCAGGCCAAACATCATCCACTTATCCTCTGAAGACATGAGATTTTTCTTCTTTTCTCCCTTTGTAAGAGCTGGATCCCCCCCCCCCCCCCCCCCACACTGTCTGACTCAACCATTCTCCACCTCAAAGCTTCCCTTTCCCACCCAGTGCCAATCTTCTACAGTCGAATGAAAAATGTGTCCAATATCCCAGGGACAGGGCAATAATGACTGGGAAGCAATAGAGGTGAAGCAGACAGATAGCATCCAGCTAGTGATAGCGGTCTTTGCTTGGCTTAGCACTTGCAAGGAAGCCAGAACAAGGACTTTTTTGCAAGGCTATCTATTTTCTCGGCTTCCTTTCTTTCACTTGAAGATCTGGTCGCCAGACAAGTTGATGTGGCTTCTTTGTTTGGTGGTAATAAATATAGCTAACAGGTGTCATACTTTTCCGTATGATTTTATATATATATATATATATATTTTGATACTTAAATGAAGCTCTATTATGACATTTGCTGATTGATTTGACCAAATGCTTGCTCGATGGGTGGACCATTTTACTAGTATTTGTAGACTTTTCCTGATTCAGCGATCTCATTACGTTTGTTTTATTCTACACACATTAAATGCATATACATCAACAAACATAGGCGTAAAATGCATATGTGTTACCTACCTTTTGCTCATCCAGATTCTGATTTCATACGGGACCAATAAAGCCTCTTTTTCGACATTCATTTTCAACGTTTATCTTGTGGGACGCATGGTGGACAGGTGAAATGTGCTGTTGCCTCACAACAAGGAGGTGCATGGTTCAAATCCCAGTCAGACCAAGGACCTTTGTGTGGACTTTGCACGGTCTCCCTGCGTGGCTTTGGTCCAAGTACTCTGGTTTCCCTCACCCCTGAGTGCGAGATGACGGGCGGATGGAGGGATGGATGTGTGTGTGTTTTCTTTCTTGCACAGTAATTGCTACTGGAGTCACACTAGAGCCTTGCTCCGACCGCACCGCGGGGGTCCACATGTCATACCATTAAAGATGTGCTTCAGCGACGCTTGTCCTCGTGAACGCCGCCCAGCGCCTCCTCCGCAGACACTGTGGACGGTCCCCTCCCCGTCATAGCGGGAGCAACGTCGGCCGCCCCAGCTTCTTGAGGGAGCTTAGGTGCATTAACAGTGCAGGCAGGCATGGATTGTAGGGAAATGGCGAATGTAAAAGGCCATTAGGAAGCAACCTGTGTGCGTGTGTGCGTGTGCGTATATGTGTGTGTGTGTGTGTGTGAGTCGGAGCCAGATGATGGATGGAGTGTGCTGACGTGTGCAGCCCAGTGGACTGTGAGACTGGACATGGCTGGTCTCTCTCCGTCTCCCTCCATCTCTCTCTCTCCCACTCTCCGCCTCACTCCCTCTTTGCTTCACTTCCTCAGGGCCAAACATGTCATGTCGCCACTGCTCACTCCCTCTCCCTCTCTCTCTCTGTCTACCTCCCTCTCTTTCCGTTTCTCCGACCCCCCCCCCCCCTCCCCACCCCTCCCATCCGCCTCTCCTCTCCGCTCCCTGACATTTAGTGGTGTTGCGGGGCAAACGGCAGCTTTAAAACATCAGGCGTATATATATATATATTTTTTGTCAGACGGGTAGCCGTCGTCCGCTGGCCCGCCCCAGGCGCGGGATGGTGATCAGTTAGCCTAACCTGTCAGTCACGATTCCTGGGCGCGTTCACAGGTGAGTGAGGAAGAGAGATGGAGCTTCTTGAGACGGAGTGAAACACGGGGGAGCGCTTCGTTCAGATCAGCGGGCGGAGATAATGGGAAGAAGAACACGCCGACGGGGGGCGGACGCGCGCACACTGTGTCCGTGCCCATCGCCGCGCGCTTGACAGCCAGGACGGTGCACTTCAATTATCATAATGAGCCGCGTGCAGACCTAATGAGGGCGTAAATGAGTTGTGCGCTTGATGTTTGTGTTCGTGAATGAAGCGACAAAACAAAGAAAGAAGATTCCCACCCTCAAACCACAACTTGGAGAGGAATGAAAACGAATGGAAAATGTGTCGTTTTGCTCATTTCCCCTCGAAAAATGACTTTTCACAACTGATGGATCGTGGAAGTTGGGGCGAAATTGCCTTAATGTCAGCATACGCCATCCAGCCGGCCGTCTGTCAGCGCCGCCATACGCCTTCTCCGAGGCAGAAGTTGATTAAGACCCTCGCCGCCTGCGGCCCGCGCGTCATAATCCCCTCGCTCTGTGTTTATTTTACCTCGCCGCCACCTTTTTCTTCTTTTTCTTCTTTCTCTTTTTTTTTTTTTGATTCCTACCGGCGCGTGTGAGACTTTCAGGGACGTTCCCTCCCTCCCTCCCTCCTCCCTCCCTCCGATCGTCGCCGGGGAAGGGAATGCGTTGCTAGGCAACTACGGGAGCCCGGTGACCAGGTTCAAACGGTGGTCTTGTCTCTGCCCAGAGCGTGTGCCGTCTCTGTCTGCGGCGGCCCGCCCCCGTGGGAGGGACGACCCGCTCTCTAACGTTTGGGAGTGATCCGAAGCGTTCGGACCCGTCTGACTCCGCCCGGTCAGAGTTCAGCTCTCCCTTTTTTTTCCGTCTCGCCCCCCTTTGCATAAGATGTGCGTGGACGAATCTGAGTCTCGGACCCAAACGTGGTCGCTTTGCCTTGTGCTTTGAATTCTTCGAAGCTACAGAGAGGAGCAATAAAAGAGGAGAGAGACAAAAAAAGTTCTGGGAGAAAAAAGCACTTGTCGCATGCATTCTGTGGAAACTGCCGCCCCATATGTATGTGCAGGCGGCTGTAGAGATGCACCATGTAGCCGAGAGTACAGCATGCTTTAGATGGCATAACTTTGTGCACTGACAACTGGAGTAGCCGCTCATACATTATAGAGATAGCTGCAGGGTCTAGAGCAGTGAATGGTATATACACTCGTATTCTTGTACTACAAAGTGCATTGTTTTCGACCCTGCATGTTCAGGTTGCGCAGAGATTTCACACACTATAAAGACACAGGTTTTTTAAGAAGTGGATGGTGTCTAAAATCTTAATGCTCCACAGGCTGGAGGCAGAAAAGGCCAGGTCTGCAAACAAGGCTAAAGCCGAGGCCGAGTCTCTCGTCCCGGATGAAGTGTCCAGGATCCTGGCGGTGGAGCGCTCCTCGGCCCAGGAGAGCATCCAGCAGGCCCTGATAAGAGAGAGGCTGGCCTCCGAGGACGAGCTGCCACCGCGCACAGATCTTGGTAAGACGATGGGTCAAACCTTTTTAACTCAACTGTATGATTTCAGTTTGTCTCATCAAAGTGTCTAGTTCACTTGAATACGCATATTCTGACACAATGAAAATAGTTGAAAAAAAAACAGTCATGTACATAGAAATAAGAAGACGTTAAAAGAGAATGAAGAGAATAATTAGTAATAATAATGGAGGTGGATGCCTGGTGGGGAGTAAACAGGCAACAAGAAGAAGCTTTTTTTTTTTTGTCTTCCATTCCAGAAGAAAAGCCATTTTTACATGACAAGACACATTCACGCAATACTGTTCTGGATGCTAAGCAACGAACCAGTTACTGACATATAACTGTATATAACTTTATCCACTTGTGGCCCGTCACAGAGGTTTAGCTTTACATAGAGGGAAGCCAAAGTATACACCCGGGTCATGTCACCATCGTTTTGTTAGTACCTTGACTCGAACCTTTTTCCTCACAAAACAAACTGTGAGCACCGCAGAGGTTCATGTAAAAGAAAAACGAGACGGTAAGTAAAGCCCAAATTGCTTTATCCACGTCTAGCGGCTGATAGATTCGCCCTCTCCCAAATCTCCTCCCTATTACAAAAGCCACCTTGGTTTTCGGCGGGCCTGTGTCTTTATTTCCCGCAAATTGTCCTCGTACGCGTTGTCAGATGAGCGTTCCTTACCGCGCACTTACAGGCGGCGTGTTGTTTTTAAAAAAAAAAAACACATTTTCCCCCGAGTGCGGCCGCTGTTTACAAACCTACGCTATTGATTATATAGCTCATTTCACACGCTCATCGCTGTAATAGAAAAATGAATCATTTTCTCGTGAGATGGAGAGAGAGAGAGAGCGAGCGAGAGAGAGAGAGAGCGCGTTGACGTTATTCCACGCCGCAGGACAAGTGTATGAGGGCTCCCTCGTTTGGAACAGCGACCCAATCGAAAGAGGAAGAGAAGAGGGTGGCGAGAGAGACGAGGACACATGATGTCGTGCTTGTTTTCTTTTCTTTTTCGAACCCCTCTCTCGACCTTCGGAGTGTGCGTGAGAAAGGTCTGCATCAGGTTTTTCTACCCAGGACAAAACTGGTGGCCAGTCGTGGAAAACGGCCCCCCCTGACTGGTGGGCAAACGCCACAGTAATGCCCCTCGTATAGCCGTCGAATGAGCCCATGCAGTCCAAGGCATTAATGGGCGCCTAAAAAAACAACAAAAAAGAAGAAAAAGACAGTATGCTGCTAATAAGCGTTCCACCCAGCAATGGGGGAATGATTTCAATACAGAGTGTGACCAGCTTTTCTGTTCTCCCACCGGTTTGTCACAGCTTCTTTTAAAGCGCACACACACACACGTTTTAAGCTTCACCGTCTAGAAAAGTGTGTGTGTGTGTGTGTGTGCAGCACGTGCGCCAGCGTGTGTGTGTGTGTGTGTGTGCGTCCGTGTGGTAATTTCCTCAGTAGGAGCGTTCTTTTGGAGTGCTGGAGTTTTTAATAGAATCCGACGGGTTATCAGTGGAGGCGCAGAGCTGTTCGCACCACTCATGTAATTGTCAAGTCAGACGTTTTTTTTCC